>CM054802.1:10285615-10322833 GCA_028984105.1 Lavandula angustifolia | reverse complement strand
TACAATTAAAATTATGTGGCTTACACTACATTAAAAAGTATGAGTCAATGCAAGAGCTGTCGTTGATTGTTAAATGACTAAATTTCATTTGGGCCCTTGAAATACATTGTTTTGAATATTCTTTCATGTATTTTCCTTTGAAATTTCAAGATGATATACGTTGATACATAGTGTCTTTTCTGTGATGAATGCAAGGAAAAGTGTGGTCGCCGCCCGGAAATTGTACCGAATTCTAATTTTCTATTTAGTTTTGAATTTATGTTTTTATATTCACTCACTTTTGAATTCTACATTTTACCCATTCTTTATCGAGATTTTAAATTTCGTCTCTCCTAATCCTAGATCCCCTTATGTAAATTTGCATAACTAGAGAGATTTTTAGCAGCTTTTTGATAGAAATTACAGTGTAAGTGATGTAATATAGTTCATATTATTATTCTTGAATTATGATAGATAACACTCTTTATTGTGGTAGGCAATGAATCTACCCGTAAATGCGATAGTTCCACAAGTACACCATACAAATATGTACATGCATAATTCGTACCCGACATACAATACATACGTGGTACATCCTCCAAATGCTATTGTTCCAGCATCATCAACAACAAATTGGGTAAGTATATAATGATTCATCTGTATTCTTCATTTTCCCTAAATTCCCCCTTAATTGTCTTAAATTTCATAAATTATTCTTTGAATGTGAATAAACTATCCTTCTAAGTTATTAAACCTGAATAAATAAATAAATAAATAAATAAAAGATCTCTCTTTAGATTTGAAGATTCGTTATTTAGGTACTGTGCTATTTATGATTAATCCCTTATTTTCTCTTGGCGTTACAGAGCAAATGGAGCGCCGCTCTTAGAGCATTTTAGTTGGCACTCAGCATCGGCGACCTTTCCGCCACTCTCTGCACAATTTTGTGAAATACAAATTGCTGGCAAATTTGTAAATTCTGAACATCTTAACATCTTTAACTTTTTCTTAACGATGAAAATTCACAACTCTCTCGTATGTATTTGATAATACAGACGTATACAGGGTGAAATATAATGGGATTGATTGTTTGGTAATCAGCTAAGGCCAACATGCTGGCAACTCAAACAAGCCATTATCCATGACTAAATAATCATAACATGGAGTAAATCTGGGTAAACTAGAACAATACTTATGTACGGAGACAGTAAAAGAAGTCGACATACATACCATCAAAAGCACAGGTAAAGATTAAACTGTAACGAGCCTATGTTATCTTGTCACTTCCGGATTCATAAGAAACGTACATGAATGAGCTGGCTTACTTGTGTCGGTCTACTGGGAACTGGACCGGAAAATGCTGAAGGCCTTGAACGTTTCATCGAGTCTCCCAATCCTTCAACTTTTTGCTCCCTTTAGGTTTTTCTATGGGTGCATTCATTCCGGCCATTTTCTGATTGTACTTGGCCCGGAGAGGATCATTGTAGGTCCACCTGCATTATCAACAAAAGGTAATTAATCAAGCTCTAATGCACATTATGCCTGCTATTCAGACTCCGAGTGCATGAAACTTAAATCGAGAATGAGAATCATTAAAACATTGTCTAATATATGATGCAAATAAACTACATAGTACATACATAACAAATGCATGATGCTTTATCAGAGTATTAAAAAGTCATGGCTGTGTAGCTTACACTATGCGCTAACAATATCATGGCTACGATTCCAACATTCAGAAGGCGATAAAAAAACCTCTAAAATCATTCGTTGAGAAATGTCATTTTAACAATACTTGCACCGTCTACAATCTGATGACATACAATGACCATAACTCCTCTAAAAGAAGCCAGACTGGCGTCGATCATTTGAAATAAACAGATAACAAGAAGAATTAAGGGGTCAAGTACATATAATAAGTGTACAGGGTACTCCTATGGTCCTTCATCATAGCATGAGCACTAGTTAACTACAAAGAAGGTATTCTGGAAGTAGCAATGCAAAATATATAGAACACAACAAAAATTGACTCCATAACCAATAATATAAATACAATTACAATAAGGTTTTAGTAGGAACATGCATAGTAGATATATCAGAAAAACAGATACACCTCAAAGTTGGCATAACCAACAAAAACTCATAATACTATTCTAGCTATAACTGGGGCATACAGAATCAAATACAAATTACAGTAAAATTATTGGTTGCTACTGTCAACTTAGTGACATACCAGAAAACTTAATTTACTTATAATGAAAAGTTTCAGTCTTACTGCATTAGATTGTAGAGCTCTTAACTCTTCCATCTTTCAAGAATTATGTTTTATCCAATACTTCTAGGTATGGTTAACTATCATTGTCCATAATCATAAGCAAAGTTTCAAACCCATATAGTGCAAGACTCAACAATCATCATGAACTAGTTCATCATAACTTGCACATTTAATCAAATATATAAGTTATGCCCTATGATAAGCATGACGCAAAGCATTAATACGGAGAAACAATTAGCAGTCCTTTAAGCACCACAAACTTATTGATTGTATCACCACCACCAACATTCAGTTTAGATACCATTTTATTTTATGTACAAAAAAAATTCAGTGACTCTACACAACAAAAAGCTTAAGCAGTGAACAAGAACTTACGGAGTATTCCAGTCAGTTGTATCCTCATTAACCAAATGGGTCCATTTCGTCCTCCCACTTCGACCAAAGTGTTTAACCTGCATGACTTTGGGCAATATAGTCTTATCCATCTTATCTTCTCCAGTTGGCTCAGAGAAATCACGTGTATATATGGTGTCAGCCCCAGCTGTTCCAGTATAGTCATCAGCATCATTCTGGAAGAAAGCACCCTTATGGTAGTATTTCTGCATGAACCTCCATTTCTGCTTGGATTGTGATCCGGGTTTCGGATTCTTCCTCTCCCACTCTCTCCTCTCTTCCTCCGTCATATTTCTGACCCTCTCGATCTCCTCCTTCTCCTTCACCATAGCATCTCTGTCCTCTCTATCTCTCTTGATCCTAGCAATCTCTCTAGCTTTCCAAGCCTCGTACTCCTCTGCCTCATTCACATCATCGTCAGTATCCACATCAGCAATATCCGCATCCAACTCCATATTTTTCTGAATCTCAAGATCCTCCTTAATCTTCTCAACCACAATTTCTTTTGTTTCCTTCTTCCTTGCTTCAATCCTCCTCTTCGCTAATTCCTCAAGCGCTCGCTCCTCAGCCTCCAGTCTCTCACGCTCCGCAATTGTATCCCTTTCTGATTTTGGCACAAAAACCGGCTTAACCATGGCGATACCGGTCATTTCTTCCTCCGAGTCTGTCTCGTACTCGGACGACTCCTCTTCCTCCTCCTCCTCCTCTTCATCCTCCCTCCGGCAGCAGCGCGCCTCTTCTTGTTGCCTTTGCAGCAACAACTTCTCCCTAATCTTCCTCCTCTTCTGCTCCAACGCCTCCTCATCCTCTTCCTCCACGTCCATCCCTTCCAGCCTCCTGCTCTCCTCCTCCACAGTCGAAACAATCTCTGCCTGCCTAATTCTCCTATGATCTTCCCTAACCTCATCACGATTATCAATCCTACTCTGAGCCAAACGGCGCAACCTTGGATCGTCCTTTCGCGTAACAGTGGAGCCATCATTACTGGGAAACGCTTTCTCCAAGGCGGCAGCCCTCGTTACCCGGATGTCGCTGCCTTCGTCATTCTCATCCGCCCACTCCGGAGCTTTACCGGGCCAATACCTTTTCACTTTCGTCTGCCCTATTTTACCCCTTAGCTTGTCCCTAACCGCAATCACCGTATCGCTTACCCCTGCCGTCACCGACATGGCTACAGTATACCCAAACTAAAACCAATTTCAATTTACTCACGTTCAGCCAAAACCCTAAACGATAAATAATGAGAAATATATATATGGTAATTCAAACAGAAGAACGGTGAGAGAAAATAAGGATTTCAGTGGAAAAGTACCTTTTACCGCCGTGGAATGAGTGAAATCTACTTGACGAAGACGTACGGAGGATAGCTAGGTGCCGGCGGTCTCCGGTGGCGGCGTAAGCCAGATGTTTGTTTTCTTAAGAGAGATTGGGATTTCTTGTTCCTGGAAGGTTTCGGAAGAAATACTTGTATACAGGTCTTAAACTTTTAAGGAATTCTTGATCGGCCCATAACTTTACTGAGTTGCATAATGGCTCCATAACTCTTATAAATTCGATGTTTTTACCTCAGAAATTCCCAAATTATTGATAGACCGCCCTCTCAAAATCTATCTATTATAATTATAAAATAAAACCGAATGGCTATTATATACTCCTCCAATCCTAAATATATATACCTCATTTTCATTTTCGTATGTTTCAAATTTATATGTATATTAACAATTTTTTTTTTATCTAATTAAATATTTTACTAATTTCTAAAAGTCTAATTAACATAATAATATAGAAAAAGATCATTTTATCTAACTTTTATAATAGCAAATACAATTATGTTATTAACTTTATAGTAATTTACTTATATTTCAATACCAACATTTATCTAACTTTCATATCATTAATTTTTTTTCTTAATATGTGTAAAAAATTAACTAGGTATATATATTCGGGACGGAGGGAGTATAAATAAAACTGAATGGCAATTGAATACAATTCAATCAAAAGTGATTTCAATCCAATAAAAATTTATTTTACATTCGAAATTACTTTTTTACCATTATCTCATGTTAATATTTTTCCATTTTTCCTCATAATTCAATGAATAGTCAATTTAAAAAAACATTCAATAATGTCAATTTCAAAAAAATAATTTCCTTAAAAATTAAATACAATATAATGGAAATTTTAGGTACTATTTTAGCATTTTCTCATATTTCAAAAAATAGTCAATTTCAAAAAACCAATTTCATTTAAAAAATCCTTTAATATTAACATTCCATACATAAATTTGATCAATCAACTACGTATCAAAATAACACTTATTTTGATTTTTAATTTATTCTTAATTTAGAAATTCATTCATTTATCGTATATTAGAAAATAAAGAAATAAATAGGAAAATAAATATTTACCAAGATAATAAATATTTATAATTTTCAAGGTAAATAGATTTCTTTTCTCAACTAATTGATTTGGTAAATAGGAAAAGTGATTAATTGCCATTCGGTTTTATTATATATAATAGATTCAATCATTATTCATATATTATACTCCTTTCGTTCCACTCCATTAGTCCACTTCTTTTCGGCACGGAGATTAAAAAAGTTGTTTATTGTGTGTAAAGTAGTGGGGTCCACTAGAATATATAAGAGTATTATTTTAAGTTTAAAAAAGAAAGTGGACTAATGGAATGAAACAACCCGAAAATGAATATTGGACTAATGAAGTGGAACGGAGGGAGTAAGAAAAAAAATAAAATTTGATCTACATTTAAAAAATAAAATAAATTACAAGATAATACAAGAGAAATTTAAGGATTTAATCTAAAAAATGTTTATATTAGAAATTTTAGGATTTATTCTTATTAGTGCGTAAATTTGATCTTACATCTATTTCATAATAAATACAAGATAAATTTAAGGATTTATACTAGGAATGTTTAGGTATACGGTCACAAATGCTTCTATATAATTGGTTTAAAACACATTTTTTGCTCAAACACAATTGCAAAAAAAAAAAATTACTATACAGAAATTGATTTGTGATTAAAAATATAGAAATGGCTCCTATTTGGTCTCTAATTCGAGGATCAGATAACTCGAAAGAAACCTTAGCAATGAAAGTTCGTCTTGTGCGTGCGTCTATACGATGTGCCCTCATTCAATAGATACGAAATATATAGCATGGAACATTTTTCATGATTCATATGTATTTCCAACATTCCACTATTACTTTGTTGTTTTAATCTATATTTAATATTTTGTTTATCAATATAAACATCAAATCTGTCCTTTTTTTTCAAAAATAAATAACCAACGTCTACAAATCTTTTTTGAAAACCTAGCATTAAGGGCGTTACGACGACAAACAAGCGAACTAGAATTAAACTCGTGATTGGTGTAGAGGATAACTCAATTAATTTAGTATCTAATTTATATTTTGTTTACCATTTTTAATATTTAATCTTGTTTCAAAAAAATATTAATTAGTTAAATTTTAAATGTTTCAAGAACACGGGAGTTAAGCAACACTTCCAAGAAATCTAATTCGGGCATTCAAGCACAAGCTAATAAATGGACAAATTTATGGATTGAAAAACTTCAAATTAGATTTCAATACTAGGGTCTATAAGGTTACAAACTCAAAATATAAGATTATACTACCTCCGTCCCGCTATTTTTGACACACTTTCCCGAAATAGATGTCCCGCTATTTCTGGCACACTTCCTAATTTGGAAATAACTATGATATCTCTCATACTTTACCATCTTATTTCTCCTATTTTTTCTTACTTTATCATCTGATCTCTTACTTTATCATCTTCTCTCTCTTATTTTATTAGCTACTCTCACTCTCTTCTCTCTCCTACTTTATCATCTACTCATATCTCATTCTTAATCATCTACTTTCTTAATTTTCGTGCCCAAATAAAATGTGCCTGAAATAGCGGGACGGAGGTAGTAATTAATGATAAAACTCGAATGCATCAACTCATGCTAAAAGATTTTTCAAACAAATGTTTTTGCTTCAAGAAGTTTGAAAATATTCACCAATTTGATAACATTCATGAAGTCACACTCTTCGGTACAATAATATTTTTGATATTTTTATTAATTTTTGTAGAAAATAATATGTCGTTACTATATGAATTTAATAGCAATATATACAGATGTTAAGGGGTTTTTGGCAAAGGTAGGAACTGTGCGGAATCATAAAGCAACAAATGGGGTTGAAAAGAAGCTTGTCAACTTTGATTTTTAAGATGATGAGTATATATTTATATTTCATTTATCATAAATCTTTTATTTTTATTTTATAATAATTTTCTAATATTAAATTGTAGGAAGAGAATGTTATGGATGATCATGTGGAAAAGTTTTCCAATCTACTCGAATACCAATATATGAGTCCGAACGTTATGATAGTTCAATTTTGTAAACCCAAAAATTTTGAAGGTATGGTATTAATATCCTTTTTCAAATATTGCAAACTATTGATTAATTTCTATTATCCATTTATGAGGTTTCTTTGTGTTTGTTTATAGGTGAAATAATAAGAGTCAATAATCTTCTTCATGCGACAAATTTGCTGCTTAATGATGAGGTCCCAGAAATTATTGATTTTCGAGAACGGTATTGCAACATTTCAATTAAAATAATCTAATTAATGTTCCAAGAAAAATGACTAAATATAATATTAATTCTTTTTAAGGTTTGTTAAGAACTTTGGGGAACAAACTACTATTTGTAGTACTCTATCCAAAGAAACCACACAAACAGTAACTGATGAATATGTTGAAGGAATTTGGAAATTAAAAACAATTGAAGAACCTTTTTGAAGAAGATGAGGTATAATTGTTATGACATTATAGTTTTCCGTATATATCTATTAACACAATCATATTAATTTATATATTTTTCTTTGTAGTTTCAATATTGCTGGATTATTAGTTCAATAGATATGGTGAATTTTCAAGAAGGTTGAGCAGCAATTATACTGTAAAAAATGCGATGAATACAACTGTTCGCCCACTCTTAGGTAATTTTGGTACTTAATATGAAAGTTGGTTATTAGTAACAATTATATTATTCATATAATAATAAATTTTTTTATATAGGTACAAATTAAAGACCCGTGTTAGGGATGATACTGGTTTCATTTGGCTTCTACTTTGGGACAATTTACGTATATGCAGATCCGTGTTAAAGATGATACAAATTTTTATAATATGCTCCCTCCATCCCATTATTAGTGGCAACTTTTCCCAATTCGGACGTCCCATTATAATATTCATTTTTGTAAAAAGCTACCACATCTCTCATACTTTATCATCTACTTTCATTATAATATTCATTTTTCTCTCCTACTTTATCATCTCAATTTATTACTTTATCATTTATTCTCATTATCTCACTTATCTTCACTCTCCTACTCTATCATGATCACATTCATCATCTATCTCCTACTTTATTATATACTCGTCTCTCATACATTATCACATATTCTCTTAATTCTCATGCCGAAAAAAAATTGTCACTAATAATGTGACGGATGGAGTATTATATGTGTATTTGGAACATATTTGTCAAAACTCTGATCAATTTACGAGTTGAAGACGATCAATATAATTTAAGTTATTATAGTATGTTACGTTTGTGTTACACATTTATAAATCCTAAAAATATGCAAGACACATTTGGTGCTGTAAATTCAATTGACAACTGTTGAATCTTGATGATACTGATAATGTTACAAAAATACGATTTAAGTATCACAATTTGTTGGAAATCTGAACCACTTAGGCCCCATTTGGGGAAACAACTTAAATAAGTCCTTATGGCAAAATAACTTACTGTATAATGAATCATGATAAAAGTTCTTAAATTTAATAAGTTGTTTGCGTTTCTTTGGATGCACATATTAATATTAACTTATAAAAATAAGTCAAAAGTAATTGATATAGTAGAATAAGTTATTTCTATAAGTTCTCCTAAACGCAGGCAAATTGACTTATTCTTTAGAATAAGTTGAAATAAGTAATTTTTAAGCTCTTCAAAACGGGGCTTGATTTCAATTCAATTGAAATTTAATTTGCATTCAAAATTACTTTTTTTCACTATCTCATATTAATATTTCTCCATTTTTTCTCATATTTCAATGAATAGTCAATTTAAAAAAACATTTAACACTTGTCAGTTTCAAAAAAAAAACATTCATTTAAAATAAATACAATATAATGGAAATTTTAGGTACTATTTAGCATTTTCTCATATTTCGAAAAATAGTCAATTTCAAAAAAATTAATTTC
Organism: Lavandula angustifolia; assembly: GCA_028984105.1. NCBI lineage: Eukaryota > Viridiplantae > Streptophyta > Magnoliopsida > Lamiales > Lamiaceae > Lavandula > Lavandula angustifolia. The sequence goes on along the minus strand of CM054802.1, from coordinate 10,313,882 downwards.
AATTAAAAAAATCCTTTAATATTAACATTCAATAAATAAATTTGATCAATCAACTACGAATCAAAATAACACGTATTTTGATTTTTAATTGATTTTTATTTTAGAAATTTATTCATTTATCATATATTAGAAAACAACAAAATAAATAGGAAAATAAATATTTACCAAGGTAATAAATATTTATAAGTTCCAAGGTAAATAGCTTTCTTTTTACAACTAATTGATTTGGTAAATAGGAAAAATGATATTAGTAAGAAAATAAATGTTTACCAAGTTAATAAATATTTATAATTTTCATGGAAAATAGCTTTTTTTACTCAACTAATTGAATTGGTAAATAGGAAAAGTAATCTTAGTTGTTAATGGGAGTTAATATTCATCTTTAAATTTGTAGTTCAACTATCAGTCTATGATAAATCAATTTTTGGAGTAATTGAATTAGGAATCAAAAATGAAACTCGGTATGACATTCCTTTTTATAAAAGAATAGGTTTGATTGACCATCTTTTTTATATGCACATAAGACATTCTTCGGATAAATTAAATCGAAGCAATTGGATGTCCAACATGACCGATCAATGGAAATATTTCACCCTTGTCATATATTTCATACATCACATTAGATAGATACCATGTTCATGGAATAAGATGCACTTTCAAGATGTCTTGGTGGTGAAATGGTAGACACGCGAGACTCAAAATCTCATACTAAAGAGCGTGGATGTTTAAGTTCTCTTCAAGGCATAATATTGAGAATACTCTCTGAGTACATTAATCATCCTATATTTTTGTAAAGAATAAGACCTTTCATTTTGGTTTGCAGTACCAAGTAAAGCCTAATTATTGAGAATACACATTGAGTACATGAATCATCCTACCTTTTTATAAAGAATAGAGAATACTCTTTGAGTACTTTAATCATCCTATATTTTTGTAAAGAATATAGAGATTTAAATAAGTCGAAATTGTGTCCTTAGAATTTTAAAGTATAATTTTTATTTGTTAATTAGAGAAATAAATGCATTTAGTTTCTTTAGTGTTAAATTGCACGTGCCCCAATTGTTCCCCCACCGACCACGTGATCCAATTGTTCCACCACCAAGCGCCTCAATTGTTCCCCCACCGCGCGCCAGGGCACCGAGAACAGAACGATTCCCGATCGGTATACAAATTAACTTGACTAAATATATTTACAATTGCTATTCCATAATACTTAATACTTAAGATAGCAATTCACAAAGGTCAACGAGCGCCTCGTGTCCCACGTGACAACCTGTAGATCCTTGTGGATGTCGTAGACAACCCCAAAAATGTCGATGTCGTGGTTAAAGCTCCGCCCAATCAATATGTTGTTCCCTACCTCGTTCTTGTGATGTCGGATAAAGATCTTGTCAATGCCCCAGTCTATATTGTGAATCCACTGTCCATTAACATTCTTAACCGCTGAAAACTGTGGTGCATGAGTTATCTTCGTTTTGCTATCTTACTAAGAAAATAATATTTGAAATTAAGTTAAATTAAGAGTAAACTATGTATGCATGAGTTATCTTCATTATGCTTATCTTACTAAGAAAATAATATTTGAAAATAGTAGATTGCAATTTATATAAACTATCGTGTAGTTTGTAAAAAATATTAGGATAAAGTTTGTAATTGCCGGAGATACAATCAGTAAACCTAATTGAAGAAAAACTTGTTGAACACTAAACCTAATTGAAGATGGCTTCGCAGCTATGTAGTAAATCTTCTCCCACCTCTAGAGATTCTAGATGATGACGCCGATAGTCAACCGGGCTTATTTTATATTGTACATTGTATCATGATTGATCTTCCTATTTTATGTTATTCTTCGCCTACAGCATAATTTTTTCTGTCGGCGCTAGTCAGCTGCACTTATTTTATATTATACATTGTACCATAATTGATCTACTTATTTTATAATTATTCTTAACCAACTGCATAATTTTTTCTGTCGCCGCCAATCAAATGCGCTTATTTTATATTATGTGTTGTACCATGATTGATCTTCCTATTTTATAATTATTCTTCACCGACTACATAAGTTTTTCTATAGCCGTCAGTCAACCGCGCTTATTTTGTACCCCATCCGTCCATAATTCTTGCTTCAAAAATTTTCGGCATGGCTTTAAAAAGAGTTATTAGTTGTGTGTAAATATGTGAGGTAATCAAATTAAGTGTTCGTAATAATTTACTATTTTTGGAAAGGAAACAATAATTATGGGACAACCCGCAAAAGAAAGTGGAGCAATAATTGTGTGTAAGAGGAGTATTATGCGTTGTACTATGATTGTTCTCCTTATTATAATTATTATTCATCGATTGCATAATTTTTTTTGTTGCCGCCAGTCAACCGCACTTATTTTATATTATGCATTGTACCAATTTTTTCTGCAGCCATCAGTCAACAACGCTTATTTTAAATTATGCACTGTACCATGATTCATCTCCCTATTTTTTAATTATTCTTCACCGACCGCATAATTTTTCCTACCGCCACCAGTCAACCACGTTTATTTTATATTATGCGTAGATCACCCAATTTTATAATAACTTTACTGAATATACTCATTGAGTACATGAATCATTATCAACGTACATTTTTGTATAAAATAGGACCTTTCATTTTGGTTTGCAGTACCAGGTAAAGCCTAATCCATTTCCATCTTAGGACCTAATACATAAAAACAACATTTACATTTCTACTATGAAGATAAAAACTTACTTTACTGAACATACTTACAATTTTAGTTACAATTATTTAAAAATTCTATTTTTTTTGGTGCATAAAATTGAATTTACTTGTTACTTACAATTGCAGTTCCCAGAGGTCAACGAACGCCTAACTATTGTGTACCACACGCCAATATTCAGAACCTTGTGGTCTAAGTCGTGCCCAACCCCGAAAACGTAGTTGTCGATGTCGCTGACCCTATTGCCAACATTTAGAACCTTTTGGTTGATGCCATTGTGGTCGAAGCCGCCGACATCGTTCTTGCCGCTAGGGTTGAATCCGCCTAATCAAGAACTACCGGTAACTCCGAACAAAACCGTGTGGTTTTAGGTTGGATAATTCGTTTTAGATTGGTAATTATTGACTTGGTTTTAGACAAGCTGTAAACTGTGTGGTTTTAGGTTAGATAATGCATTTTAGATTGGTAATTATATACTTGGTTTTAGGCAGACTGTAAACTGACCTTATTGTAAATAAAAACTGCAGTTCGTGTGATGATAAATGATGAACCATGACATGATATAATGACAATCCTAAAAAGCAGCTTGGATCGTGGGGATATATATTGAATGCATCGGGCACCGCAGTTGACCCTACATTGGAGAGGGCTGCAACCTGCCATACACGAATTGGAACATCAACCATAATCAACATCTCTGGTTACATTGCTGATGGAGGGAATGACACATTAATTGCAGTTTCTAGAGACAAAGACGGACGTGAGGTCTGGGGAACTGTCCGCAGTCCCTTAGCTGCTGAGACTGATGTATAAGTCGAGATAGCTATAGAGCAACAATAGTGAAATTAGCATCGAGTGGAAGCATAAGTTCTTAACATGTCTCACACCTCCTATTTTTGAAACATTCCTTACTTCCTATCCATTATGAAACAAGTTATTGCTGAATGCTGACTTGAAAATTATCTGGTTCAAAGATATAGTTATTTCAAAATACACAAACTTGTTGCCTTTGCGAGTCTTATTCTTCTTAAGGAAATAGATATTGCCACATCAATATGTACATGCTCTCAGTCAAATGTATCTTTAAAGGGTAATTCTCTACCTGGAAAAATTGGACAACCGCTTGCTATGCAAGAACAATTGAACTAGACTTATATCAGTTCTGGATAGAATTAGACATAAATAAAGTTAGAAGTTGAATGATGATGGAAAAAAACTACACAAGAATTACATTTCTTATGGTTGTAACAAGAGTGACATGTTAATATTACTCAAAATGACGTAATTGTGGGGCTAATGTGGAGAAGAAATTAGGTCAAACACTGTTAATCCTCTCTGCCGATCCGTAACCCTAGGCATGAGCCTTTTCATCAAGGTGTTATACTAGACAAAGTATTCAGTTTGTTGCAATAACATATACTTGGTTCTATTCTTTGTTGTTGCAGATATACTTTTTTCTATGATAAAACCGAAAAACAATACACCATTACCTATTTTCCAAGCTTCTTACTCTGGGCCAACATGGCTTTCAAGGCCTCGAAAGCTATGAGTTCTTCTGGGGTGGGATCAAAATTCATAGGAACAGCATTCGCTGGTGGAGGAGGAACCACCACCGAAATCTGATCAGCATTCTCTGGTGTAGCAGGATTCGCTGGTGGAGGAGGAACCACCACCAGAATCTGATCAGAGCAGGTCGTTACCCTTCCCTGAATCAAATTCCGTCTCCCCTTTTTATTACAGAGCTTTCCCGCGCCTCTCATACATCTTCAGCTGCTGCACGTCCTTACCCTTCCTAGAATTAGTTTCCTGTAGAGATTTCCTGCGCCTCTCATACACTAGCAGATGCTTACCCTTCCTAGAATCATATTCCTTCTTCCCCTTTTCAATCTGAATCTGCAGACCTTTCATGTTCCTCTCATACACTTTCAGGTCCTTACCCTTTCCAGAATCAGTTTTATGTAGAGATTTCTCGCGCCTCTCATACACGTTAAGCTCCACATCCTTACCCTTCTCCGTAGGTTTCTTTTCCCCTTTTCCAGCCTGAATCGGCTCAGCAGCTGCATCTTTTCCACGCCTTTGATACACTTATGCAATTGGAGAATGAGCAAAAGAAGGTGTGAAGTTACAACTAAGATGTGCAATATAAATTTAACTATATTTGAAGAATATGCTAACAAAGGAAATGGAATCACCAAAGTTGTCTTCGGAGAAAAATATCTCATATAAGCTAGCAATCTAAATCTTACTGCAATTCATGAACTCTCCTACCAATTAGAGAAGAATCCCAAAACAGATATCCAATAAGATTAACCAACAATTAGAAACAATGTATCATTTCTGAATAATCATGCTGAAGACCTCTCTTCCAGTTTCTTTAAATCATTTCTGAACTATTCTTCAATGTTCTAAATCATCTTCACATAATTCTAGTGCAGGCACTATACAAGCCCATATAAATGATTAATCACTTCACAATCGAGAAAACTAAACAAAATAGAATGCTAAATGATTTATAAATAAAATCTTACGAAGTCCGTAGATCAAGGTGATTGGTTAGGGTTTCCATAACAGGGTTTCTAATTTTTAGGAAACAACAATGCCTATATTATAGTTGATTCTTTCCTTAGACTCTCATTGTATCTTACGTTGTGATTAATGGAAAGTACGAAGAACTTATGCTGAACATATGGGACACTGATATTGAAGTGTTGTATCGTGTCGGAGTGTCCGACATGTACACAACATGATACGTTGTTTTCAGAAGTGTACGTACAACAAATGCTTAACCATTACTAAAAGTACCAGTTATAGTGCCTCATAGGCCCATGACTATTAGAGTCGATGCTCGAAGAGATGTAATGTTGAAGCTAAGAAGTTTCTCTAGCATAATGTAGTCCATAGTGGATTAGGGACTGTGATGAACCCCACAATCATGCAAGGTGTAGCATGCAGCAAAAAATCGGTAAGTTTAGTTGGTTCTTTTTCATTTAGGGCTATTTGATTACTAACTATTACCTTGCAGGGCACCTTTACAATCACCAGCATTTCTAAACACATTGATGACCCAACAATAGATAGAAAGATATGCACCATGCTCGAAGATCAAGGCAGACATGTTTGCTGGGGACCGTTCATGGTCCCCTAATAGCTGGAACTGAGATTGAGATTACTCTGTTGACAGAGGAGGTGCATGACCGTGAAATAACAAGTGTTATAAGTTAAGAACACAAGAGAAAACACTCTTGTTGTTCAGTACATCATTGCACATATATGTTCATCATAAGGGTCTATTAATATATTGCAAGAAAGTAGTTATATTGGATTTGTTCATAAAGGTTTGTGATCTTGCAAGAAAGATTCTAAATCAATATTTTATTTATTTTGTTAGTACGGTATGAATTCCTAGATTGAACATTTGCGATTTGTATCGGCACGAACGCTATGAGAATATTTATATGTGGTGAGCGTCGTTTTGTACTCTCACCAAATGATTAGTCATGTAACACAAGCTAAAATAAGGATTAATACAATGATAAGCAGGGTCGAATCCACAGGGAATGGGAGAAATATCATATATCTCCTAATGATCCGATTTCGGTGTAGTCACCATGCTTCAAGTTTAAGTTTGATTATAACTAGGTAAGAAATAAACAAGAATTAAATACGAAGAAATGTGATAAGAAAGAAGGGACCCGACTCGGCAATTCCGAACTAACCACTACCCCCAATCCTTGACTCAAGAATTAATTCAACCCCTTAAGCTAATTAGTTGGAATAACATGTTGAGCATGATTATATCCCTAACCATACCATCTAGGTAGAAACAAGCATGTTAAGCATAGAACCCATTTCATCTTCCTTAACATAATCTAGCATGTTGAGCAATTTCTAGATTAATATTAAGAAGCATTAAACTCAAGGTCACCAATTTAGCTATTTACCCATGATGAGCATGCAAGCAAATTAACCAAAGACCAAATTTCATTCAATTAAATAATTTACTATCTTAGGGTGATCAATCCTAAAACAATCTATTATCCAATTTTAACCCGGAATTAGTCAAAACTCAAGGAGAAGAATTTAAGCACCATTAGGTCTCAAGAGGGAATCGAGGGCTAGAACGCCATTGCCAAATCAGTGTGACTAGGGCTTTAAATTCTTCAGTATTTCCTGGGATTCTGTCCTGCAGCTCCTGGTCTGACTGGGGATTCTGTTTCACCAAATCAGTGTGATTTCCGGGTTTAGACTTCAAACCCTCATCCTGTTTCTTCTTGGGGAACTCCTTTAGCTCCTTTCCACTACGCAGGGTCACGGCCATTGCATCCCCTCCCTTTGGATTTAAATGCACTTGGGAAGACAATTTGTCTTGATTTCCCTTCATTTCATTAAGAGTGTCTGCTATATGAGACCTATGCCTCGATAGTGTGCCAATGCTTGTCTTCTGATCCTTTTGTGCATCTTGCATGCTTTGCTGGGCTTGTTGGATGCTATGGATGACATCATTATGAGTTTGCACATCTCTCTGCATAGTCTTCTGAGATGTGATAAGTTCTCCCATCATTTCTTCAAGAGATTTCGAATATTGGGTTGGGGCAGGTGGGGGTGCGTTCTGTTGGAACACCCTTTGATGCGGGGGACGGTAGCTTTGCTATTGCATAGGTGTCTGTTGTAGCATATTTTGTCATGGCTGATTTTGTTGGGGTTGTTGGAATTGTTGTTCTTGTGGTTGAAGACTCTGTTAAGGGGGATCTCCTGGTGAACTCCATTTAAAATAAGGATGATCCTTCCATCCTGGATTATAGGATTGCGAGTATGGATCCCTCTTTTGCTGTTGTTGATTGTTCCAACTCTCAATTGCATTAACTTGAACATCCTCATTAATATTAAGAAGCATTAAACTTAAGGTCACCAATTTAGCTATTTACCCATGATGAGCATGCAAGCAAATTAACCAAAGACCAAATTTCATTCAATTAAATAATTTACTATCTTATGGTGATCAATCATAAAACAATCTATTATCCAATTTTAACCCAGAATTAGTCAAAACTCAAGGATAAGAATTTAAGCACCATTAGGTCTCAAGGGGGAATCGAGGGCTAGAACGTCATTGCCTTGTCGAGCCGAGAAAATTAGTTGCACATGCTTAAATAATACTCCCTCCGTCCCATTGGAAGCGTCTTGTTTCCAAGGGGCACGGATGTTAAGAAAATGATAATGTGTGGTGTATATTGTTTGACTTTTGGATAGTTAAATCTTGTCCACATATTCTTGCCTTTTTTAGAAATAAGACGTTTCCAATGGGACACCCAAAATGAAAAACAAGACGCTTCCAATGGGATGGAGGGAGTAAAAGACAAGAGTGCTTAGTAAAGAAGTCATAAGTCTTCTTCCACTAGTTGTTGGCAGCCGAGAGCAAGAAAAATGGGAAGTAAAGTTTGTGGTTGTGTGTCCAAGTTGTTGCCCTCCTCTCTCCACACTATTTATACCTAGGGTAAGAACAAGTGTGTAGAGAGTGTTACAAGTTGAGCCATAACAAAAACAATTGGGCCTATAATAATATTCTCAAAAACACTTCAAGCTTAAGCTCAATAGCAATTTAATCTTCAAAAGTGGCTCAACTCTCCATACTTCATCATTTCACTTCTACATCCGCAATCTTCCTTCTCGACTTGCATTGTTTTGATTTTACCTCCATTCGTCTATGAGACGGCACAAAAGACGCACAAATCCAGCCATTTAACTACACAAAACCCGGTTGGCAACATACTTATCAATATGAAGTTAAAGATTTTACAAATTTCTCAACCACTTATATACACATTATTTTGGAAATGGACATCTGAGATATACTTAATCTAATGGTCTAGAACTAGTCAAATTTTGCGTAGCACATCCCAGAAACTTTTAGGACAATCACTTTTCTCTCACCCTTAATCTTGACTTAAAGTCGTAAGGCAGTTCCTAGTTCATGGTGAAGTCCGGCGGCGGTTCATACCACGGTGACGCCGGTGGGCTCCACGCATGCACGTTTGGACACATTGGGTCGTATTGTTGGGCCTATGTTGTATGGGATTGGGCTCCTATGGTTATTATTACTATTGGGCCGTTGGAGATCGGCCCATTATTTGATGGGCCTAATTATTTTGGGCCTGTGAAGTGGTGGTTGGTTTATTGTGGGCCTTCCTCTACTTGGGCCCAACAACATACAAATTTGTTAGGCCCGGCCCAATAAAAGGAAGAAAGTAGGGGGATAAATTATTTTTGATCCGTTATCTTGACGTCCGATTCACTTTGGCCCGTTATTTTGGCCGAGTCCAATTTTAATTCGTTAATTTGATAAATTGTTCGTTTTTAATAAAAATATTAAAAAAAATCAGATTTTTAATATTATAACATATTTGTAATATCAATTTTCGTCATTTGTATTATAAATGTCCCCTCTTTCGTAGGAATTCTCAGCCCTTTTTCATCGCGTACAATCTACATGTTCGATGATTTCAATTAAACCCAAACAATTTAGAGAGGGCTCTGAAATAGATTTCTCCCATTTTCCCACTTTTTGCCTTTTCGGGTTTTCAGTATTGTATTGGAAATGCGAAGTTACTGTGAAAAGGGAAATCAAAAGGCAAAACACAATACTTCAATGTTTCGACTAATTGAAGATTTACATGTTGTAATTAAAGAATTTATCTAAAATTTCCAAAAAGTTAAAAATCATAATTTTCTGAATTCGTAATTCGTAATGGAACATAATCGTATGAGAGAAACTTTTGGAGAGAGAGTGTCTATTAGAATGTGGGGGTGTATAAGTGAGTAATAAGGGGGCCCTTATTTTTTAATGTAGAGTGTCTTTTACCATTAAAGGAAACAAAACAATATTATTGGATAGCCTGAAAAGGGATACAAAATAATATTAATGAGACTATGGGAGTATCTATTAATTTTAATAAGTTTGATTTTTTTGAATCACTTACAAATTTTAGTACTTTTTTTGCCAAATATTGTATAAAGCAATTTTTAAAATATGAATATTACTATTGATTTACAAAATAGGTCAAAATTTGGCAGTTTAGAATATTATGAGTCAAAATTGGAAAGAGTAAACATAACGGATGATAATTGATGCAGATATAAAACCGGCGGACCAAAATTGAAAAGATAGCAAATCAGTTAATTTTCGACTTTAAATTAATTTAATATATTTTTTAAAAATCCTAAAGTGTGTGCCTTGCACACGGATCAAAATTGGAAAAACTCGTTCTATTTTTTAAAACGGACCAAATTGATTGTTTGACAACTTAAATGACTAAAATTGGACCGAGCCAACTTAACGGGCTAAAATCGGAGAGAGGCAAACATAACGAACAAAAATTAATATTTTATTTTCCCTTTTGTGACTAGGAAATGATATTTTAATTGTTCTTAAAGATGGTTTTAGTAACTGTTGCAATGCAGTAAGAAAAAGAATGAAAGAAATTAGTAAACAAGAATAATAAATACACAAAAAATTGAAAAGTTACGGTGGAATAAAGAAAAAATAAATTAAATTAGAATTAAAAGTATCATGAGAGCTAAAAGTAGAGACATTTGCTTCAAAATACACAAACTTTCTTCATTTTCCAGTTTTGCACATGAACTTTAAAATTCGCATGTAAATACATAAACTTTTAATTTGTTTCAAATTTCACACCTATCAAAGCTGATTGTGGAATTTCCGACGTGACGTTTCTGCACACGTGGCTGTCCAATCAGCGTGGAAGCAAAAGTCTGAATTTTAAATACACAAACTTTGTAATTATTTCCATTTTGCACATGAACTTTGAATTTAATTTCATTTGCACATAAACTTAAAATTTCAATTCGATTTATAAACAAATGTCATATTTCATTTAAATTTTGTTTCCAACAAATACTGCTGGTTTTTGGATTTAATTTAATCAAGTTTGAGTTCGATTCTAGATTCAAGAATTATATAGCACTTAAGCTATATCTAAATATGTATTAATTTAGAATCTCGTTTCAAGTACAATAGACTACTTATGCACTCCATTCAATTTATTGAAGCCAATTATTTTTCTTAACTTTTGTTTCAATTTTAAAGTAAAATAATTATAAATTTTGCCTCAAAATTCATGGTGCATCGATTTTTTGAATAAAATAATAGAGATATTTGGCAACAATCAAGAGTTTTTAGAAATTACAAGCGAATCCTAAAGCATACTAATAATCATATGAAATCCTAGAGCACATTGATCAAATTTTGTCCATGCCAAAAACATAAAAAAGTTCACAAATACAAGCATAAAAACGCAAGAAGATCCAAAAGCCAACTTGTTGTACACGTGTCTTGCGCACACTCTATGCTCAGCATGCAAGCTCAGCAACTGCATTCTGAAGCCCCTACACAACAAATAGTGTATTATAAAGACGATGAGAATATAATAGATAAGACGTTCTTCAATTAAAGACGATGGTAATTATTTTTCAATTACCTTCTGTTGGTCTGAAATGAAAGTCATTCCAAAGCCATCATTGATCCATAATTCATCTATAAGAATTTTGATAAACCACATCCAACATGCTTCATTTTCTCCTTCAACAGTAGTTCGACAAAGTAATACCCTCCCTAGGTGAGTTTTCAAAATATCCTCATCAAGACCAATAATATGCCTGCATCCCCCTTGCAAACCCTTTCTAAGTGCACCAAAACCAATGTAAAGTCCCTTAGATACAACTCGATCACCTAGCAACAACTCAAATCTGCCCTCTCTATCCACTCATAGTAGTTCGACAATGTACCTTCTGAGAGAGGCATAGTATGCTTCAACATATCCCCTTAGATTCTCTAAGGCATTTCCTTTAGCTTTGTATAACCGGTTTTTACTGACTTGACACCCAAATCTCTCTAAGACGTCTTTCTCCAAATCTTTGACTCTCATGTCTGGTTTCATACAAAAAACATTAAGATATTATTTGGCTATCCACTTGGAACTTGCCATCTTATTTCTAAGTGCTCTGGGACATATTCATCATCCTCACTATCGATCTCACTATTCTGTTCCCCTTCCTCCTTCAGTAGTCTCTACCTTGCTTTCCCTTTACCCCCACTAGCCTCAACACTTGCCTGCCCATTTCCTCCTCCACGTGCTACAACACTTGCCTTCCCTCTTCCACCTCCACTAGTCTCTACCTTGCATGCCCCCGTCCACCTCCAATAGTCTTTGCCCTCTTCCACCTCCACTAGTCTCTACACTTGCATTTCCTCTTACTTCTACACTCGCTCCCCCCCAAAAAAAAAATTGCACAAGCTTTTTTTCCCAATTTTTTGCTACCCTTAATGAATGGGTTTAGTACCCTAGAGAAGGTAGTAAGGGTGTGCCAACATTTGCATTATGTCTCCATCATTTTTTAGCAACTTAAAAGACTTTGTTTTGAGGATTTTGTACCATATAGTATGAAAGGATTCGTAGCCCAACTTCTTCACGTCATCTTCTACATTGAAATAGCCAAATCTATCTAAATCAAATTCATGTTTTACTTCAGAAACGCCCCCCAACATATATTTGTTCACTACTTAATTGCTTAAAACATCCACCATGATGTATATTCATACCAAATGTGTCACTAAATAAAAAAAAAGAGTCTGTGTTATTGAAAAGTTAAACTCAGTGTATATAAATACCTATCTCTATTGTTCATTTGTGTATTTTGAACAAACTCCCCTCTTCTATTAACTTTTGTGCTTCTGTATGTTCACCTCCCTAATAGATAATTATGAAGGATTAAAACCAGATTAGCAATAATACCAAATTACTTATCAAACTGTAGTAAGATTGTTTATTAATCTGAAGAAGTATGAAGACTGTTTATGATCAAGTATTTCATCCCAAAGTCTCTAATGTTTTAAGAAATAAGAACGACATAAGTCCCTCGATCATCAAATGAATAAAGTCAAAAGTGAATTAAAAGATGCATACAGTAAGTCCACTTCCAATAAATAATAGTATAATACTTAAAATCCAGAACCATATCTATTTGTAGAAACGACATGAACAAAGGAAAAGAGGCCATGTCAGTATAAGAATTTCACTCTGTGGTCTTCTTTCTCCAATTTTTATCAGATTTCAATATAAGAAGCAAGCTTATGTCAGTAGAAATTTAAAACTATTTCTTGTTATCATTTTCAAAATGGAATGATTAGTTAGATTTTTATTGATTTTGTATGTTGTTAATCAATTTCAGAAGAGAAAATGACTAGAATTGAACTAAAATTATAATGGAGTTGCCACCCAATTATCTAAGTCGAACAAACAGCCAATGTAACTCATTATAATACAAAACAAGAAGCAAGAAACACACCTGAAGAAACAACCCAACGATTTTTTAATAACTCAAGCAATTCGACGGGATTCTTCAACAATAGATCGGAAGGTGATAGCAACTCGACGGCAAGTGGCGAATGACGAACGGTGACGAGAAAGGTGAATGGCAAGAAGGATTTCGACGGGAAGTTCATGGGAGAGACTTTGTGTAGTAGAGGGAAACGGTAGCGAGGTTCAGGATTCCTTGCGTTTTTGTCTTTGCAGTTGTGAATTGGAAAAAAGAAAAGAACAAAGCAATGTTGCTTTACTCATGGGATAACTAGACACGCTCGATTTTCCGGCGGCCACGTCAGCTTTGATTTTGGGATAAATATTTCACAAGTTCAATTTGAAATAAATTGAAAATTCATGTATTTACAGATTAATTTTAAATTTCGTGTGCAAATGAGAAAAGAAAATTTGTATATTTTGAGACAAATAAAACTAACAAATGAAAATTCAATTTGAAGAAATGAACAAAAAATCTTACATAATTGACAATTCAATTTTTGACGATTTAATTCGACCGGTAAAAGCCCGAACCCGACGGAAATCCATTTTCGACCCGGCCCGCCTGCTCGAGCCCGAATGCAATCCATCAGTTTCTGTCTCGACTTTCAAAACAGTTCTTCCCGTAAATCATCCAAAGAAACGCCTCCGATTTTGATCAGACATTCAAAAATTCAGATGGATAAAGTAGCAGAAGAAGTCGAGAAAGTCAAGAAAGGTTTTCAAGATGCATATGATCAAACCCTCAAACACATCGATTCAATCCAAGAGTACGGGAAAACATCGAGAATCTCGAATCGAAGTGAAATTGAAGACACGGAGAATAAAGATTCGCTTCCTAGATTAAACGGGTTAGCCCAAGATGGGTTGAACACTCTGCAATCTCTCCAGTTCGATCTTGATCTTCTCGCCCCACAGTTGCCCTCTGCTGATGATGTCGAAAAGGCGCAATCTTTGGCGAAATCCTGGAAAGATCAAATCCAGAGGTATCCATTGGACTTCCTTTTCTGAATGCCTTTGGTTTAGGGTTCTTGAAATTTTGACGTTTCCCAGTGATTTTTAATGTATGGCTGTTTTGAGGATAATTTTTTGTTGATTAAATAGTGTTTTCTTGGTAGAACTTTCGATTATACATGTTGGTTCTGAACAATTCTTTGCGTGATAGGAGTCTTATGATAGTCTGTTTTTGCTTAATCTGTGTTTTTGTGAAGTTTATTGGCTGTTGCTTTGATTGTAATTTTGATCAGTTTATTGAAATATTTTGTCCTTTTCATCTAAACATTCAGTCAAATTCATGTTCTCTCCTATAATTTAGGGTTTTTATTTCTGTGATCCTTCACATTTGTGCTTCTATTTCACTTATCAATGTGAATCAAATGACAGTCTGCGGCTGAGTTTAAGGAAGGCTAATTTGCAAGCGAAGGAAAACATGAAGAAAACTGCTCAACAAGAGGTAACGACTCTCGAATCTTGATTAACATTGAGAAGTTTCGTGTTCTTTTTTCATAAACCAGTAGTTTAGAAAATCGGTTATCCAGATACTGTTCTAACTCGATGCACTGATTCCAGAGAGAGCTCCTTTTAGGAGGTGGAGAAGAGTCTACAGCTCGAAGGCGCAATCTACAGTATGTATATGTATAACTTGTTCTTCAGGATGTTGTTCGACATCAATTTACGAAAAGTATTTACTTTCAAGGGATTTGATGATGTATTATAAAATACTGGCCAGGACCAAAGCAGGAATGACTTCTGCTGCTGAGAGCATCACAGAGAGCCTAAGGCGCACCCGTCAGCTCATGGTTCAGGTCGTACATGTTTAATGTATCTACTACTGGCTGTCTTGTTAGACAATAGGGACTAACGAATTTCTCTATTTATTCTAATAGGAGGTCGAACGGAGTGCAAGCACTATCATGACTTTTGGTATGTATCTCTGTTTCAAGTAGTGAAAAAAAATTACTACTATCAATAAAAACATAATAAAGCATTGCAACTGCTCCAAATTACTAGTACCTTTCACCATTGAATATTAGGCATGTTGATAATCACATTCTTAGGGTGATAAATTGAAATCATTTGGAAGGATGATAAGTTGGATGCATATTTGTTTCATACTGTTGTTAATATGGTTTTGTTTATTTCTTACTGAATTTGAATTATCATATTTGGTAACAAGTATTGCCTGGTCCTATGACAGAATCTTGAAATGGATATTGACAATTAGATCTTGAACTTGAGTAAGACTATCGTGAAGATTCGTTGTTCTAATCATACATTTGTAGACTTGAGGTGTGCTGAATTTACGTCGTGCCTCTATGTGAAACTAGTATTCTAGTAACATAAATAGGCTTCACTAATAAACGAGAAGGTTGAATTATACTATGATTTTACTGATACTTTGAATACTGTTACAGATGAATCAACTGGAGTCTTAAAGAAAGCTGAAAGTGAGTACAAGGGCCATCGATCACTATTCTCACGGACCCGAGGACTTCTCTCTACAATGCAGCGCCAAGATGTTCTCGACAGGCATGCTTGTTTCTATTTCTTGAAGTCACCATCTCATTACCTGCTAGTACCTAATGCTTAGCTTGCTTTGGCAGAGTGATCCTTATTACCGGATTTCTCCTCTTCTCTTTGGCTGTACTGTACGTCGTTTCGAAACGGTTTGGAATACTGAGGCTGCAGAGGCAAGTCATTGCTGCTGTCAAAGCTGGGATGGCAGGAGGAGAGGCTATTGCACCTGTAGGTGGGAGGGATGCTGTAAATGTGGTTCCAGTTCATCAAAATATGGTTCCAGACTTAGCACAACAACCTATGCACGATGAACTTTGAATTATAAATGGTTCATTTTGTGTTCATGTATGACATGAAAATAGGCCTTATACAACAAATCCGCTGCAAAGTTGTTGCTATTCTAACTTGGAGTAGAAAACTATCTTTGTTGTGAACAGTTTGGATCTTCTATGTAAATGTAGGATATGTTATTGAAATTGATGGTTTAAACTGATGAATTAGTTGCCAAGATGCAGAAGTTTTGTATTTTTGGCTACTGAGAAAGAGATTCCAAATGTGTTTTCTTCATCTAGTTTTAGATATTTGATTTCAATTTGAAAAAATAATTAATAAACTCTATAAAACATTTTTTTTGTCATTTGTTGCATCGTCTTGTTATCCTATTAGAAACGACACATTTTTTTGGACACTAGAATCACGAAGTGGTATGGTGGAGATTCTTTGACATTTCACACATTTTATTTATTTATTTTAAGAACGTGTCATTTGTAGTGGAATAAACGTGTCATTTCTAGTCAGACGGAGAGGGTAACATTTATTGTTTCTCAATAACTAAAATAAAATTCTTTCTTACTTAAGGTAAATGATTTAGTTTTCAACAACTATGATCCATAAATCAACTTATTAACCTCTTTACATTCATCCAATAAGAATTTAGCTTCGAGAATACTCTTTAACTTAACAAATACTATGAATCTCTACCAATTAATAATTACTAGTACGTAATAACTCTATAATAGAGGTTTCATTGTGTCTCTATCTGCAAAGCATATTATAAACATGACTGAGAAAATAGACTGAAATAGCCTTGCTAGAAAACATCAAATTCTCAATAGCTAGAACACAATTCTTTGTCAATGCACTCAACATCCTTCGACATCCCTCAGCTAACAATGAAATCCAATAAAAAGCTTCTGAACTATATATGACTCTTAGTAATCACTGCGATAAAGATAACGAGCGGAGGGAACCAACCGTATTGCAGAGTAGCAAAATCAAGTCACATTATCTTGTTCCCATGTATTAGCAGGAAAACTTATGAAGTTGATTCATGAAAGCACCTACTGAAAGCATCAGGATTTCGAATTCAGCTTTTCGAGAAGTATCTTGTTCAGAAGCACAGGATTTGCCTTGCCTTTTGATTCTTTCATTACCTATGGAGTTCATTGTCATGATATTAGAGCCTCTTATGTATAGAAGAAATGGAATCAACTTTGAGAATGTACTGAATAAGTACAATTAGAAACTCTAGATCTGGTCGGAATCGTACCTGGCCAGCAAAATAGCCTTGCAGCTTAGTCTTACCCCCCCGGTATTGCTCCAACTGTTTCGGATTGTTTGCAATGACTCTGTCCACTATTTTCTCGATCTCAGAGGGATCAGAAACCTGGTTCGTTATTAAAAACAACTCCTCAAAACAGTCTCATACAAAAGTAATCTGTTTTAGGTCCAATATTTGATGATCAAATCTGATTATCATTAATCTAAACAAAAATCATACTGTCACAAAGGGATACATTGTGGAAAAACTTGCCTGAACCAAATCCTTTTCTTGAATAATTCCTTTAACAGTTCCACCCTTGGCTACTAGCTCGAACAATATCTGCACATGCCATGCACAAGTATGAGATATTATACAGAAAATCTCTTCAACAACCCAAGAAATTCATGGTAGTAATCTAGGTTCTTGTATTTCTTCTTTGTCCTATTTTCGTCTCTTTTTCTTTCTACATATTATCTGAGCCATACACAATCTTTTACGAGTAGAGTTGACAAGAAAATAGCTTATAGACAAATTGTTTTTTCTCTCAGTTTTTGTATAAGCAACAGCTTGAATATCTTGCTAACAAGTGTTAGATCAATGTGAAGAAACGAAGGCGAAAAAACAACATCAAGGGAAACGAGAAAATGAATCAGATATTGCTGAATTGCTACCTCTTTGCCAATCTTTCCACTAATGGTACCACCTTTAATTGAGGCTATGAGCTCGCCTAATTCTTCAGGGGTAAGCTTAATGTCGTCGATAGTTAACTTCTCATTGTTCATATACGCAGCAATATCACCCATTATCCAATTAGCAGCTAGTTTAATATCAGCGCCGGTTGCAACTGTGGCATCAAAAAATGCTGCTACCTGATGATACAGACATTTGCAAGAGCTTATCACTTATACATTCTGAAGTCCTTTAATCATTAGGCCGATATCTGTCTAGTCACAATTTGTGAGTTTATCACATGTAAATTAAAGCATAAGCGAAAAGTGGTTAAATTCCAGTCACACACACATAGTAACACAAGCTTGACTTACATTAATATCATTGGTGAGAAAGAGAACATCCTGCATGTTCAATCCTAGGGTCTCATATCTCCGACGCTTTGCTTCAGGTAGTTCAGGTAGAGAATCACGAATAGTACTTATGTAGTCCCCAGTAAGATTAACTCCTGGAAGATCGGGCTCTGGGAAGTACCGATAATCAGCAAGTCCTTCCTTCTTTCTCATTGTAACTGTTTTCTAATTAGAAAAATACAACAGTGAATTAGCAACAGAGGCACCAGGCTAACTGATAAGCTAGGTTACATTCTTGTGAGAGCAGAATAAAGTAAGACCTGAGCTCCTTCCTCCCACAGACGAGTTTCCTGCACAATCTCATCAGCCTGACCTTGACTGTGAAGTTGTGCCTGTCTCACTATCTCATAATCGATGGCCCTACTCATTGATGAGAATGAGTTCAGATTTTTTATTTCAACCTGTTCATAACGATTAAATTATGCTAAGTACATTACAATAAAAGGCTAGTGAAAACTGGTTCAACTCCATTGTATGTGCAACAGCACAGATCACAATTCTATTAGCAGGAAAAGAACAAAGAAGTCAAGTACCATGTTACCAACCTTTAAATAAACTAAAACATAGACTGCATATACAAAATTCATTATTTGCCAACTGACTGTGGCCTAGATGATGGGGAATTTTTAGTGAAAACAGAATTCGTCGTGAATCGTGATAAATGAATGGAAAGCTAACTTTTATTTCATTATTTTACAATAAAGTAGATTAAAGTGAATAAAGCATTACCTTTGTGCCAAACTGCAGCTGCCCATGTGGACGAACTGAGATATTGACATCACAACGAAGAGATCCTTCTTGCATATTTCCGTTGCTCACTCCAAGATATCTAACTAATCTCTGTAGCTCTGCAGCATATTCTGCTGCTTCAATACCTGTTCTCATATCTGGTTCAGAGACGATCTCAAGCAAAGGAACACCTGCTCTATTCAAGTCAACCTGTCAAATGAAAGAATCAATCCATCTGAATAAATAATACCCAAGAACAAAAAAATGAAACAAATGTTCGAGATATAGATAAACGGTAAACTATTATATCTGAAAACATTGAATGAAATACCCTCAGCAGAAACTCGGCAGAAATATTACATATGCAGCGGCAAACAATGTATATGTGTCGATGGTGAAGTACAATATGGAGAAAGACTACACTTTAGATGCCATGAATAAGTCATTAGTTTAGATTAGCTAGTTAAGTAGATCAATAAAAGCAACCGAACAGGAAATATGACAATCTAGATTTCAAAAAAAAATTGCAGATGGTTATTATAAAAGCATTGTAGATATGATAGGATAAACTTGTCCAAGGAAGAGCTATAATTTCCTGAGAAAAGTTCCCATTTCCAGTGTGAAGCAGCTTTCCAGCATCTTCTTCCATGTGAACTCTAGTTACGCCAAATTTTCTATGCCCACCACCAAACTCAAGAGGGAGGTCAACATCAATATAACCACCAGCAGCAATTGGGATGTCAAACTGCGATATCTGATAACCTTTCGGAAGGTCTGGATAAAAGTATTGCTTCCTATCAAACTTTGAGCTAAGAGAGAGTTTACAGTTGAGCGCAAGACCAACTTTTTACAGCACACTCTGTGACTTTCGAGTTCAGAACTGGCAAGGCCCCAGGCAATCCCATGCAAACTGGACAAATACTGGTGTTCGGTTGAGCCCCATAGTTATAAGGACAACTACAGAAAGCTTTTGTGAGAGTGGAAAGCTGCACATGGGTTTCTATTCCAATGACTGCCTCGTAGTTTTTTAAAACTTCGTCGAATTTTGCAGATTCTGATTTTGGTGAAGTCTTCAATTGAGTCTGCTGCTTTTCCTGTGTTGTGGTTTGTCCTTGTGCACTACGGACTCTAATGTATCTTGCATGATTTGTAGCCACATAAACTGATGGGTACAGCCGAAAGCAATTTGATTGTAAGCCTCTGAATAATGTCAATGCCATTTCATATACTCCGAAACTTTTGCTTCAGACCCAAACGAAGAATAAACCTATAACAACATAAAAGAAACATTTATGACTATCAAAACTGAATTTACACCAAGTGAGTAACAAACAAAAGGATTCTTACATTAAAGCTAATGGTTATAAAATAAAAAATAAAACTGTTAAAATCATCTCCATTTATATATAATCCACGATTTACGGAGGAAAGTTTCTCCAGACCAGAATTCAATTAACACCTCCATCTTCCAAACTTAACCCACCATTAACATTATTTAGTAGCACCAGCCCACATAACAATCAACCAAACGCAAGCAAAGTAAAAGAATTTGTAAACTACATATAAATCAAAAGAAAATAATTTTAATTACGGAAAAGAAGCAAGAGATACATAATTTATCCAGACAAAGCACAACCAACATTGAGTCAAGCATTTTATCAAACACGTGGTATGTATCCCAGAAACCATGAGCCCCCACACAAAGATAAACATAAAACAGACTAGAATCCTTTGACTATGTAGATTATGGGTACCCCGCGAATAAAAAAATAAAGCTGAAGACCAAAAATGTGCACAGAATTTCATACTCAGAAAGCTTGTTTTGTTACCAAGATGCTCCGTAATCAAATATGTGGCGGCAAGAATACTACTTATGAGTGTGCGCATGCGTAAGATAGAGTCACAGAAGATTCGGCAACAAATATTTGGGCAAACCTCAAAACATGGATGGCCTAGATAGAAGCACTGCACGCCCACTCTCCCACTGCCACTAAAATTGAAGATAAAGGTCGGAACTTGAGAAAATAAGTGTTTGTGAAAAAGCATTTATAGAAAAACATTTATAGAAAGTGGTCGTGCCGGAGTGGTTATCGGGCATGACTAGAAATCATGTGGGCTCTGCCCGCGCAGGTTCGAATCCTGCCGACCACGTTTTCATTTTGTCTGATATTTCTTTTTTTTTTTTTTTTTAAATTTTGCAAAAAAACTGAGGTCTGACGATTGTTATCTTCCATAGCAAAATTGGCCGAGGCAAGAAGGCAGTCGGGAAGGGGTCCTGCGTCTAACCGCTGAAGAGGCAGTCCAATTGTAAGACGTCCAGCAACACGAAGATGCTGGCTACTATCAAAGCTCTGATCCGCCGGCGAATTGGAGGCGGACTGGGTAGTCATACTCCTCCATCCTATCACTCGCTTTCAGATCTCAGTGCTGTCCCTAATCGAGGTAAGCTCGTAATGGATACCAATCGCATACACAACGTGGATGATGCAGTTTCCTTGTTCAGTGAAATTATAACAATGAGACCGCAGCCTCATGTTACTGAATTCACTAAACTGTTGGATAAATTGTTAAAATGGAACAGTATACGGTTGCTCTCTCAATGTTCGACGAAATGCGTCACCAGGGTGCCCCTGTAAACAATTATACCTTTAGTATCGCGATGAATTGTTACTGCATTCTGAAGCGGGTAGACTTTGGGTTTGCTATATTAGGCACCTTCTTCAATCTTGCTTACAAACCCAATGATGCCACTTTTACAACTCTCATCAGAGGAATGTTTTTAGATGATAAGGTAGTTGAGGCTGAAAAACTGATCGCAAAAGTGTTAGATCATCGACTCTGTGAAACTAATGAATTCTTGATTTCTTTTCTAACCCACGGCCTCTGCAAAGA
The DNA here is from genome assembly GCA_028984105.1 of Lavandula angustifolia. Taxonomy (NCBI): domain Eukaryota; kingdom Viridiplantae; phylum Streptophyta; class Magnoliopsida; order Lamiales; family Lamiaceae; genus Lavandula; species Lavandula angustifolia. The sequence goes on along the minus strand of CM054802.1, from coordinate 10,292,035 downwards.
GGGAAATGCTCGTGCAGCATATAATTATCTTGAGCTGTTGGTGAAAGGGGGCTACAGTGTTAATGTTCGTGCTTACACCGCCATCTTTGATAGTTTATGCAAGGGTGGAATGGTTGAAGATGCTCTGCATCTTTTCAGGAAAATGACTGATAGGTGTATTCTGCCGGATGTTATCACTTATTCAACGCTGATTCTTGGGTTGTGCCGTACTGGTAGATTGAAAGACATGCAAGACTTGCTACATGAAATGATTGATGAGAAGATGTCTTTTGCGTGTCAGGACTTTTTGGTCTAATGATCAACATGCTTTGCAAGAAAAGAAAGGTCAAAGAGGCAGAGGATATTGTGGAAATTATGATGCAGCAAAACGTTAGACCAGATAGTTACATTTACAATTCGTTGATAGATGGGTACTGTGTGCAAGGGCAAATAGATAAAGCGAAAGAGTTTCTAGATTCCCTAGTAGACAAAGGCCTTGAGCCGGATATCATCAGCTATGGCACTTTGATCAACGGATATTGCAAGAATAGCAATGTAAATAAGGCTTGGGGCATCTTTCTGGAAGTTCCCTAATAAAGGTTTGCAGCATACAACTCGGACGTATAACTCCATGATACATGGGTTAGATTTGACGATGGTTGGAAGCTCTTTAATGATATGAAAGCTCAGCGAGTGCAGCCTGATGAATTTACCTACAACAGCTTGGTGTATGGCTTGTGCAAGGCTCTTAGGGTCGATGATGCAAGTTTGTTAGTACGGGTAATGGAAGAGAAAGGATATAATGCTGATATCGTCACATATACTACCCTTATTGGCGGATTGTGTCAAGAAGGAAGACTCGACCTTGCGAGAGAGATTTTTGATCAACTTCCTTCCAAAGGTTTTCAACGTAACATTCGAACATATACCATGATTATTGGCTTGCTATGTGAAAAGGGACTTACGGAGGAGGCATTACGTTTCCTTCAAGAAATGGAGGAAAGTGGTTGCACGCCTAATGTTGTGACTTACAATGTAATGGTCAAAGGTTTGCTCAAGGCAAACAAGCTTTCTGAAATTATTCCAATCTTTAAGGAGATGAGCCGGAGGGGTTTCAAAGTCTATTCATCTATTGCTGCAACAATACTTAATCAAGCGCAGGAAGAGGAGAAAGATAATGTTGTTATGGAGATGATGAAGGAAGTTGTTGATGAAGGGGCATAGTAGCTTCAAATGAAAGAGTAGAAGATGAAGCCGCTGCCACGTTCTCAGAAATGCAGCTCTCTTCTATTTCTCCTGCTGGACTAAAGAATCGCACTAACTGATCTTTTGCTAGTATTTTAGTTTATCTATTCTTTGTTCTGAAGAAGTAGGGCGGGGAAAGAATTGAAAGGGCAAGAAGGTATGAAAGTATTCTAAACTTTTATCCGCGTTGCTTTGACTTATCAATCGGTGTGGGAAACGGATTGTGGCGATCCCTGCTATTAATAAAAAGCTCTGGATTTCGAATTTTTGGTTGCTGATTGTAGGATTATTTCAGGTTGTTCAACGTGATCCCTTTTTCAACAGCTTTTCTGGCATGGATGGTGCTAAGGTCTCTTTAGTGGTATTGCACACTTCTAGCCATATCTACTAACAAAAAACAAACCCACAACATATAACGTAATTGATATTCCCACTCACGTAAGCGATTAATCCAAAAATTAATCCATTGCTCAATCCCTTTTGGGGTACGATTTAAAAACTAAAAATATATAATACTTTAACAAAAAACAAAAATATCCACACCCTTATAAAAACTATCCACAATCTACTATGAAGTTGAAAATACCCTTGCTTTTTCATTATTCAAACCTAAAAATATCTACTTCCTCATCCATCCCTTTCATTCGTGCCAACCAGCTGGAACAAATGGAAGAGGTTAACAATTTCTTTTTAAATCTTTTATTTACTTTTTGGTTGATAATTTGGATAAATTTTGTAATTGAAGCATGATTACATGTTTAAATTACATATTTAGCGTTATGTTTGTCGGTTTAGTGATTATATGTCCGATTTAGTGAATATGTTACATTGGCTGAATTTCTTATTATTGGTTCAAAAATCAATTAAAATTGCCGGAAAACTAATAAAAATAGCGGTTATCGAGAAATATGTTGCCCCAGCGGCCAGCAGAGCCTGATTTTGTATCGAGCGGTTGGACCAGTGGTGAACTGGTGCCAGACCAAGTTGATAATTTTGAAATGCAATTGAATTTGAAAATGAAATATAAATAGTAAAATTAAAAACAAACAAATTAAATAACAATTTTATAAATAATTTAATATTCAAATAAGTTAACTAAAATTACTAAATCAATTGAACTTGGATATTTGAATCAATTTTCAATATTCCAATTGATTATGTTTTGAAAATTCCAAAATATTTTCAAAATATGGAATGTTGATTTCTAAAATTCAAATATTATGAAAGTTAATTCTAAGAATAGTTCAACAAAATAATAGAAAGTTAAATTAAATAGATTGCTTTTGGTAGTAGGAAGTTATTTCATCAAATAATTTTAGAAAGTATAGAAAATTAATTCAAATTGATCACTTTGAATTTCAAAATTAGTGAAAGTTTATTTCCAAAAATCAAATACAATTTAAGAATATCAAATTGTTAATAAAAAAACTAATAATTTATTGAAATCAAAAAATTCATAAACCAATTACTTATTAAAATCAAGAATTCATATTTAATTTTATCTAATCAATAAAATTTGAATTTGCAATTTAATACTTCTCCCTTTCACTATTACTGAACTCACTTTCCATACCTCAACGTCCCAATTTATGTAGCTCAATTCGATTTGTTAATAAATTAACACTAAGCTATCTCTTAATTAACCTTAATAATTAGACTTAAGTGGTTTGGTCCAATAGGGAGCATGTTGGATATGAGTCGGGAGATTGATACTTCATTGTTCTAGCGGTTAAAAGAAATTGGGGGAAATCATAAGAGTAACTATGGAATTGAGAAGATCACCAAAGGCCGATATCATGAGATTAGTGGTCGATAGGATTACGCCGATGTATAAAGTTAGACTTGATGTAATGCTTATTATTTTGTTCAAAGTCCCGTGACGGGGTAGTTGTTGAACCGATCTTCACTAAGCATACTTTTCGTGAACCCCACGTCAATGCGGTGTATCCAGCTTGCATTCTTCTCGTGCCAGGCTGATATCAAACTCGGTTGAGAGATCCGCATGGTGGCCACCGGGACCTCTCAGTAGAAGCATTCTCTAAGCCGATGGTCATCAGGTAGAAGAGATCCAAGATTATACAAAGAATCCTTCAAGTAATCGACCAATCGACTATCGGAAGCTCACTTTTATCGGTCAGACGACTTCAATGAAAGAAGCAGAGACTTTCTGCAACTTGATCCCATGAAACCTGAGCGACCAGCACTTAAAAGTCCCTTCAAATGTTGCGAGAAGGACATACGAGGTAGTTTGAACGGTGAGCTCCGGCCACACCCACCAACTACTAAACCTCGACCAATGAGGAAGCCGACAACGCTACCTACTCCACACGAAAAAGTACGGCTCTCATGAACGGTCACGATTAACCTACCGTTGCAACAAAGCGGAATAGTGGCCGTTCTTGGGATCGCTTGTGACACGTGGCATCGGTCGTCTTAGCCGGACATATGTCACAACTCACAGACTATAAATAGAGAAGGATTTGAAGATTTCGTGCAAGAGGAATATACGCCAAATCAAGGGAAATCATTCAAAAAAAAACCTCACAATGCTCCCAGAACCTTCAAGCTTATCCGAGACGAACTAGTTTTCATGGAACACTTCTTGGCAAAGTTAAATCTCTCGAGAACACTTTGATCCCTATCTTCTCTAGACTAAGACTCATTGCTAGATTAATAGCTTAGATCCAAGGAGTTCACATTTAGTGAATTGTTCCTGTTCTCAGAAGAACTCCTTCCGGGCTTGGAGAATATTCCCTCGCCCCCTAAACTTAGTTTTCGATTGTAAAAGTCGCTCCAAGACTAATAAACTTGGGGAGGGAACGGCCTACGAAATATTCCAAGATCCTGGCCAACAGGGTTGCTCGGAATAATCAACAAGTTCTCATACGCTTTGCTCGTGGCTAGGTGGACGTAGGATCTGCTAATCAGATAACCACATTGAATCGCTTGTGTTCATTTCTACTTCGTTTTATCGCATAGCATTCAACCGACTTGAAAATCATAAGTTTGCATAAAACGTATTTTATAAAGTGCTTGTCAGCTAAAAGATTTAACTTGCAAAAACGCGTTTTCAAAAGAGACGACTGGGACCGGCCTAAACACTTATCCAGCTCCCAGTCCCCGACTGAGTTTCGTAACACTAACATCGGTCCGGTAGAAGAGCTCGGGTTCTACTCACTTCGACCTGTCAGTGACTTGGCGTTGACGCACTTGTTTCATCGGGCTTGCAAACTATCGCCACCGAAGCCTGACCTTCACCGGAGAAAAAGAAACAAGAGCTCGATGTGTATTCACCTCCCCCCTACTACACTCTTGACTTTCGCCTCCCGACGACAACTGCTGGTATCGTGAGCGCACGGTGTTCACACCGATCGCCCGGTTCAGAAATCTCGGTCCTCTCGAACCGATCCTACCAGTTTCCTTTGCCATAAGCATCTTTTCGGCATCCTTATACTCTTACTCTTACAATGCTCGATATGTCAGGGTATAGGATGGATACGATGTTCTCAATAAGAGAACTACACTGTATGGCGCGTACGCACGGAGACACACCCAACGTCACTCCACGACAGCATGTCGGATGTCCTAGAGTCGGGACCAGATCATTCCCATGATCGATGCCATAGTATTTGCTTGGGAGGAGGCGTGGGAGCACAACCGGTGCTAAGGTTCCCAAAGACAAATGCACGCTTCCACGCCAAGAAAAGAAGTCCGGGCACAACTCACCAGGAGTTGCACGAATGCCAGCTTGCGACTACATTCCCAGTGACTCACATCTCAGGAAAGGGGGTACAAGATTGCAAAACGGCGAAAAGAGCTATGGGACGCCTTACCGTACCGGGGAAAGCCACGAGAACCCCTGACATCAAAGAAAACAAGCTCGAGCTGAGAGCCGTGGGTTCGACGCCTTTCTAAGATGGAGCTCCGGGAAACCCGTTCGACGAGCTGAGTGGCGCGATTCACCCAATCAAGAGTCAATGTCATTCTAGGTGGGGAGGTCGTTCACCCACAAGTAGATGAACACCAAGATCTTGAGAGCGTTGCCCCGGAACTGCAGTGGCTTCCATTTGCTACTTATTTACGTCGCTCGTCTAAATGCTCTAACTCCGTGTTGACATTTTCGTAATTAAAACCTGGGAGGAATTCGGCATAGCTTACCCCAAAGTGCTTAAGCGCTCCAAAGGGCGGCACGCGGTTCGACCCACGCTCCAAGGCAGCTAGTCAAAGCAACAAGGGAGCCAAGCTTTATTTCCTCAAGCAAAGCCGTGGCCAGCATCGTATGCAAAGTCTTCTCGAGACTTCGTGCCCCGACCGCCTAGCAACGCGATGGCTCTCAACATCTCCGGAGGAAAAGGAGAGAGTCGGAAAGGCCGAGGAAATACAACCAGAGATTCTTCCCTCGTAAGTAAAAAAAGACTATCATAAGAGAAGAATCTAATCTTTCTACCGAACAATGCAAGGAAATCGAGTTCCGGCTACACATTCCGCTCTTAAAGACGCAAATTTCGGTAAGAGCAACGAGAACATCTACCCGCTACAACCGCAAGAAGGAGGGACACTACGTACGACATTGTCCTCAACTCCCTACCGCCCAAAGAACGTAACTGGGCAGCGGGGAGAAAGAAATTCACCGAGAGACGGCAGCCTATAGCAGTCAGAGATATCCGACAACTCACCGAGGAGGTACATTCATGTATTCTTCCCCAAGACGGCCGTTCGTCGCAAAGTTGAGGCCGCAGAGACGATTCACGATGAGTCGCCCGAATACCGTCACGATGGTGGCGAGAAGAGGCCGGGTAAATTCTAAACGACATTGACCTCTTCTTCACACACAGCCACATGACACGTGCTCTCGTATGATCCTCTAGATGTGGTACAAGCCTACGATGATCCGCTAGAGGAACGTATCGGCCCGAGCAGAGTTCGACCAGAACCATCCGAGGAACTCGGATCGAGGTAGTGGGCCGAGAATCGGAGACTTTCTTCGAATAGTCGGCTCTACTGACGGAGCCGCCGGATCTAGTTGTGACTCAAGGAAGAGATTGAATCTCTTATCGCCCAAGTCTCGACTTCAAGAGACTCGCATCTCGCTTCGACCAAGGACACCTCGAGAAAAGAGACCGAATGGGCCCAAGCTCGCCGAAGTTCGCTGCACGCGCGTAACGACTCACACCACCCGTAAGGAGCGCCTAAGTC
>CM054802.1:10222115-10285115 GCA_028984105.1 Lavandula angustifolia | reverse complement strand
ATCATCAATTAGGGGGAAATTGTTGGATATGAGTCAGTAGATTGATACTCAGCTGTTCTAGGGTTAAAAGAAATTGGGGGAAATCATAGTAGTACTATGGAATTGAATATCCCAAAACCGAGCTGATATCAGTAGATTAGTGTGTCGATAGGATTAGCTGATGTATAGGTTAGACTTGATGTAATGCTTATTATTTTGTCTAAGTCCTGTACGGGGTAATTGTTGGACTGAATCTTCTCTGAAGATACTTTTCAGAACCCCACGTCATCGGTGTAATCGCTTGCATTCTATCGGCGCACCGATATCAAACTCGGTTGAAGATCCCGCATCAACCGACCGGACCTCGTAGAAGCATTCTCTACAAGGCGATGGTCATCGGTAGAAGAACCAAGATACAAGCAGTATACCTTCGCAGTCGACCAACTGACTATTAGAAGCTCACTTTATCAGTCAGACGACTCAGCCGAAGAAGACAGACTTTCGAGAAATCGTATCCGACGCGAAAGCGACCCAAAGACTTAAAGTCCCTTCAAATGTTCGGCAGAAGACATACCGTGTAGTTTGAACGGTCAACTCGACACCCACCAACTACAAACCTCGACCCAATGAGAAGCCGACAACGGTTACCTACTCTACACGAGTAAAGCTTGCTCTCATGAACAGTGCATTAAGCGCCTGCTCGCAACAAAGTTGAATAGTGGCCGTTTTCTTTGGACGCTTGTGACACGTGGCATCTTCGTCTCCAACGGACATATGTCACAACTCACAACTATAAATAGAGAAGGATTTGAAGATTTCGGCAAGAGGAATATACGCGAAATCAAGGGAAATCATTCAAACTCACAACGCTCTAGAACCTTCAAGCTTATCCGGAGACGAACTAGTTTTCATAGAACACTTCTTGTAGTTCATCTCTCAGAAGCACTTTGATCCCTATCTTCTCTAGACTAAGCTCATTGCTAGATTCATAGCTTAGATCCGAAGGAGTTCACATTTAGTGAATTGTTCTTGTTGTAAGAACTCCTTCTCGGTTGGAGAATATTCCCTCCCTTCTAAACTTAGGTTTGGATTGTAAAGTCGCTAAGGACTATAACTTAGAGAGGCGTCCGGTCGCGACAGTATCCCCGCTTGAGGCTTGCTCGAGAATAATCAACAAGTTCTCTGCCTTGTTCGGGACCGTGGACGTAGGATCTTGCGTATCCGAACCACGTTAAATCGCTTGTGTTCATTTCTTGTTTTATTGCATAGCATTCAACCGACTTGAAAATCATAAGTTTGCATAAAACGTATTTTTATAAAGTGCACGGCTAAAAGATTTAACTTGCAAAAACGCGTTTTCAAAAGAGACGACTCCGGGCCTAACACTTATCCGCACTACAGTCTCCGACTGAGTTTCGTAATACTGACATCAGTCAGTAGAAGAGCTCAGAAGCTGACTCACTTTGACCCCAGTGATCGAAGGCTTACTTGGCACTGTTCATCGATTTGCAAACATCGGCTTGGTGACCTTCACTGAGAAAAAGAAACAGAGCTCAGGTGTATTCACCCCCCCCCTCTACACCTGACTTTTCGTCTCCGGACCAACAGAGCATCTTATATCTAATTAAATAGAAATTGGTTTATTATTTCGAAAAAATCAAATTCTAAATTCAGTAAATTATAATCTTCGAATAAATAAATCAAAGTAGAAATATTATTCAATAAATCATAACAGCTAATTGAATAAATTGAAATAGAATTAGTACCTCCGTTATTTCAATAAATTACTAAACAATAACTTTCAAAATCACAATCTTTTATTTAATATATTCTAACAGTTAATTCAATAAATCCTATGATTTAACTTAACAAATTCTAATATGCAATTTAGGTCCCGTTTGAAAAAACTTATCAACAACTTATTTTAGCTTATTCTAAAATATAAGCGTTTATGTCCGCATTTGGATGAACTTATGAAAACAGCTTAATCTAAAAAATAAGTTGTTTTTTGTTTATTTTTATAAGCTGGTAGGAATATTTTATGAAAATAAGTCAAAAACAACTTATGAAAAATAGGTCATCATATCAAATCTCTATGACAATAATTTTTTAAACTATAAATTTTTTCTTATTAAGTATTTATACATAAATGTATCCAAACACGACTTATTCAATTTAAACATTTTTACCATAGCCACTTATTTCATAAGCACTTATGGTATAGACACTTATTTAACCTATTTTCTCAAACGAAGCCTTAATAAGTTAATTTATTGATTCAGTAAACTTTAATCTTTAATTCAATAAATTTTAATATTCTTATTGACTAAATTTGTAGTTCAATAAATTATATTCCCCTTCGTCGCAATATTTAAATCTCGGTTGTAGAAATGTATAAAGTAGTGGTGAAAGGATATAAAATGATGAGGTCTACTTATTTAGATGAATGTGGATCACTCATTTATGTTGACTTTTGGAATAAAATATAAATAGTGGGACAAACAAAAATAGCAAATGAGACATAAATAATGGGACGGGGAGGAGTACTATTTAGTTCAATATATTCTAACAATTAATTCAATAAATCGTACTCCTTACGTCTCAACTTTTACTTGTCTTTGTTTTTTCTTTTTGGACTGTCTCATTTGACTTGTCTTTTCCTAAAATGAAAAATAATTATCACACAAACTATCACTTTTTCTACATGGGGTCTACCTCTCTACACAAAACTAACCACTAATTTTAATTTCCGTGCAAAAAAGAAACAAGACAAGTCAAGCGGGACGAAGAGAGAGTATTATTTAACTTAATAATTTCTAATATGCAATTTAATAAGTTAAATTATCAATTCAATAAAGTATACTCTTTAATTCAATAAATTTTCTTATTTTAGTTTACAAAATTTGTAATTCAATGAATTATACATAGCTCTGGCTTCAATATATTCTAATAGTTAATTCAATAAATCAAAATCGAATAATTAACTCAATAATAAATATTGTATCAATAAATACTAATTATTAGTTCTACTGAATTATTTGTTATATGAAATATAGGTTAATTATAAGAGGCTAGAAGTTGGATAGTTGTCCTCGAGGATCACCACGTATAACAAATTTAATCGTGGTGATCCTCAAAGATCATCACGATTAAAGATAATTTGTCGAAACAGGGGGTGTTATTTGGGATCAAATGCTTACAATCATGTTGGAATCAAATGCTTACACTTCAGTTTAGTCGTGGTTTTGGGATCTTATTTGGATCAAATGCTTACAATCATTGAACCTATAGCATATTAATTGAAATACTACTTCAACTTGATCAAATACTTATAGTTATTGAATCTATATTCTTATTAATTAAAATAACACTTCCACTTGATCAAAATAGTTATAATTATTGAGCATATAGTCATATTAATTGAAATAATACTTCAATTTGAAGAAATACTCATATTAATTAAAATAATACTTTAACTTGATCAAATACTTAATTATAGATCTTGAACCTATAGTCTTATTAATTAAAATAATACTTCAACTTGATCAAATACTTATAATTATAGAACATATAGTCATATTGACAAACGTGAGTTTTTTCCTAGTTTATAGCAAATCATGATGAAAAATTATGTTTGCAAACAAGTAGTTTGTTTGAATTTGTTTAATATTATAGAATGTGATACTTGTTTGTCCTTTTTGTTGAGATTGTAGAAAAAATGGGTGAAAATGTTGTTTGGGTATGATGGAATTGAAGTACAGCTTTACACAAGTAAAAGGGCAAAAAGGGCTCGAGTTTTGGACTTAAAATGAGCAATAATGAGCCAGTAGAAGATCAATCTGTAAGTTGTGACGACTCAGACACAGTTGCGTGAGGGTCATCACAACGAAACTTGATTATGTAGGACGCAACCCCGATGCAGTTGCGTTAGGGGATAGCGAATCCTGAAACCATCTGCGATCTCAACGTGATCATCTTGCCTATTCTAAACTGCGAAATTTACCTAAACGCTCAACACATTTAATTCATTCAACTAGACTTTGATTGTGCATGCAAATGTATTTCAATCGCTTTGTAAATGAACATCGACACATGAAACCTCGCATCCTTGTTCCATATGCCAAAGTATGACCTTAGCATATAATTTGTCTTTCTCCGAAAAAATCGATTTGGAACGTAATTCATCGTTCAGGATGTGAGGCAAGTTTGTCACGAATGGTGGATCAGATGTATCGAGTGGTAGAATTGGAATCATCCAATTACTTCCTGCTTCCATGTTGGTGCATAAAATAGTACAGAAGTGTGTATATTTCACAACATAATAAAACCACAATCACAAATCTGTAAAAAAAAATTGGATTACGATGAAAATAAACCAAAACGACCTTCAAAAGAAAAAATAATAAATGTGCACCGAAGGTAGCGGCTGCGGATTCCACGTATAAAAAAAAAAGAATAAACGTGCACCCTTCATTTACCCTATTAATAAAATTGCTAAGTACTATACCAAGTTGAACATGCTTTTAACTAAATTCATTAAACATGTTTAAATATTTAATCACAAAAAAGTACAAATCATTGTAGTAGTGTAATGGTGAAAAAAAAAGTGCAAGAAATAATCAGATAAATATACAATGAGTAAACACAACCATATAAACCTAGACGGATAAATATATATAAATTGTACATGTAAAAAAAAATAGTGCATAAAATAATTCATAAGTGTGCATATTTCACTATATAAAAAAACCACAGTCGTAAATTAGCAAAAAAAAAAAAAGTTTAGGGAAAAAACACCAAAACGTGCTTTAGAAAAAAGAGTAAACATGCAAACTTCACTTCATAAAAAAAATCCTGAAAATCACAGAGAAGTATACAATTCTTGAATACAATATTCAAACCTACAGTTCATTACATATTTTAAATTAATAACTATTCCTCGTTTTTCAAAATAAAAATAAAAATGAAAGGTTCATGTTTTCAATTGAACACATGCAGATCTAGCAACATTAAAAAAAAATTAAAAAAATACCTACTCACAATTATTCAATTTCGTTAAAAATCAACCAATTCGACAATCAAACAATATCAATTCATCAATTGACAGTTCAAAAAACCTAATTGTTTTGGGTATTTCAGTATCTTTTTTGGTTACTAAGTAGTGCAATTCGGTAAAATGAATTAAAAATAAACCTGGACCATCAATTTCCATCATCTAAATGATGATAATTGTTCTTTTTTCTTACTCTAAGGGGTATTCATATTAGAAACACCCATATATATATATATATATATATATATATATATATATATATATAGGGAGTGGATCATGTTAGAACCCACATTTAACGTGAGAACTGCGTGTTAAGTATGAGTTCTCACCAGATCCACACTGTATATATTAATTGATATTTCTAATTTTTTTTGGCAAAAAACAAGATTAGAAATGGAGGAAGAAGTGTGAAAAGAGAAATAACTGATTTATAATGGATGATACGTGCCAATTCGTCTGGCCATAACATATCCTGCATAAATGTATATCCAAGTATCAGTTAAAGCACGTGCACTCCATAATATAAAGCTACCAGTGTGTAAAGAAAAAAACAGCTGATTTATAATGGAGTATTTTACTATGTTTTATTGAAAAAAATGTCATCTCTTTTGAAAATTAAGATTGATTTAAAGCGCCTACATATAATCATTCAAACATGGCAATGACTCATTTTATGTAATGTATAACATGATTTATAACATTATGATTTATATTTCACAAAATATACTACATATGCCGAGTAGGATCATGAATCCGCGCAAACGTAAATAAAACTGAGCTAGTTCAGAAGGAAGTTATTTATTTGAGAGATTTATGAATGAAAACCTGGAAGATAGACTAACATTCAACTTTAGTATAATCATAAAAAGGATAGCCACGACCTTTGAGGGGGGAAAGAACACTCAATCTCACTTATCTTTAAAAGACCTCCGTAGGATTGAGTGGTAAACAAAACAAAATGCTATTAAAGAGATTGGCCACGCAAGAATCAATTTTTGCAGCCTAAGTTGCATGAAGAAGCCTCATAACAAATTGAACTCTTAAAACAAGCAAAAATGATGCAGTACATTAACCTTCATTTGTCTTGAGAAAAAGTTAGAGCGGAAGCAGATGACCAAATGGATTGTGACACAACTTCCTTGGGCAAAACATTCTTCATCAATTTTAGAAGAAAATCATCTATTTTATTTCCTTCCAATTGATTGATTAGCATGGCAAAGGTACCAGCACGGGCTGAGAATCCCCTTCTTACCATTTCCAACAGAAAAGGTATTGCCATCTCCAGTTCATTTCTCCTAAGCAAACTCCGGACAATAACGTTGTATGTTACTATGCTGGGTGCATAACCGCGATTCTCCATCTCTTTGAGCAAACACTTCACCTCCTCCGTATACCCTTCTTGACAAAGTGAACCAATGATAATCGTGTATATCCAAGCATTAGGTTGGAAACCTCTGGAAGGAAGTTCACTGAAAAGATCTCTTGCATCATCAAATTTCCTATTTTTGCATAATCCATCAATGAGAACTCCGTACGTGACTATATCAGGACGTACTTGTTGAGCTTCCATATCATTAAAAAGCTTCAAGCCATCAACAAATCTATCTTTACTAAACAATCCATGCATCATGATATTATAAGTCCACACATCATGCTCCAAACCTTTTGAAGGAATTTCAAGAAAAAGAAGCCATCCTTCATCAACTCTTCCTTTCTTGCAGTATCCATCTATTAAGCTGTTGTAGCTAATGATATCAGGCTTAAGGCCCCAGCCTACTAAGGAATCAAATACCCGTCTTGCCTTGTTGACTTCCCCTACCAAACAATATCCATCTATCAACGCATTATAAGTGACAATATTAGGGCAGACCTTCAGTTGCGACATAATTTCCAAAATATCCTCAGCCTCATTAACCTTCCCTTCCTTGCAGTATGCATCAATCAATATAGTGAAACTAACCACATCTAATGATAGATTAGATTCAGCTATTTTACCTAACAACTCTTCGACATCTTTCCATCTACTAACACCACACAAACCCCCAATCAATGAAGTGTATGTGATAATATCAGGTGAAATACCCTTCTCAATCATTCTCGACCGAAGTTGCAAAGCATCATCCACCATTCCCCTCTTGCATAACCCACTAATCATAGAGTTATATGCCCAAATATTGAGACTCCACTTGCTTCTTTCTAATCTACGAAACAAATCACGGGCAGCATCAATGCGTCCAGATTTGCAGAGCCCATCCAGAACGGTGAGAATCATATGATCACTAGGTTTACAAATCCCAAAATCCAAGATTTTTTTGAATAATTTGGTGGCATCATCAGCCTTAGTATCAAGAAATAGGCCTTTAATGAGAGTGCTGAATGTCGCGGCATTTGGTTCGAAACCGCTCTTGACGAAGATGCCCATTATACCAAAACCAAAATCAACACGTTTCAGAAGGCAATAGCAATTAATTGCAATATTCATCGTGTACTTATTCACCGGAGCTGCCATTAGACGCATTTCGTCGAACAGAGAGAGGGCAACAAAATAACGCTTCCTTTTAACAAAACCATTCAAATGTTTCGTGAAATCGATAACTGAAGGCCGCGGTTGCATTCTCATCATTTTCCGTAAAGTGCGAATAGCATCCTTTAATTCATTATCATTTCTGGACACCTTAGGTGAAGCGGGCCCATCTTTTCCACAACTCATACTATGAAAACTCAAACAGCAATATGAGAATGGTAGAAAATAAGTACCTGGTTCAGGCGAAGATCTGCGCGCAATTCGTGTTTTCAGAATTAGATCAATTGCAGTTGCAGAAGCCGCTGCTTTCCTATTCATATTGGCGGAAAATTTGATGAATTTTTCAAAATGGGAATTTAGTTTATGGAAGTGTAACCCTTTTCTTCTGTATACCAAAGCTGTGTTTCTAAAATCGCTGCCGTTTATTTGCGACTTCAGAATCTTTACTCAATAGAAAATCTATTTAAAAATACTCTATAAAGCTAGTAATATAGTTATAGTTTAAAAATAATACAATACTACCCATTCCCTAAACTTATATTCACCAAATACCCAACTTTATCAAATTGCCCTCGATTTTCGTTATTTGGATTGATATTTAAAATTTCGTTCCAGTGCCGATGGCGTGTTTATGGGTGCCTATGGTGCTGATAGAAATTTTAGGCTCTATGCAGCACCCATAGATACTCCATCGTATCTGACGAAAATTGGCTCACCATCGGTACCCGTAGGCTCACCATCGGCACTCGTCGACACCCATAGCTCCCCTCGATACTCGTTGTCACAATCATTGGGACATAACATGTTAGTCAAATCTCACATAAAACAAGTGAAAGTGAATGTAAATTGGTAAACTTGAGTATTTTGTAACTATAATTATAATGGGTGAGTAGTTTTGTATTTTTTTAAGGGGAATGGGTATAAACATATATTTCCACTTATTTATATTTTTTTTTCTAAAGAAATGAAATCAACATAGAGTTTGAAGTTTGGGTGAAATGAAGTAAGGATCTCATATCCCACTTTTAAAGTCTCCCTATATAGTTTTATTTTATGTGTATTTTTAATAAAAAAATTAAAATTAATCGCTATTAATACATAATTTAATAATATAAATAAATTACAAAATACAAATGATACTATCTAACTAATTGATGGATTATATAATGGGACTTTACCGACGGGTATTTTGAATTGCATATTATTTCACTTTTGTGTAATTGTCCACACATTTTTTACATTTTTTATAAACAAGACATTTTTAATGGGACACCTTATTAAGGAATATAGGATGTTATTAATGGGACAGAGGGTGTATATAATTTTTTTAATATAAAAATTATCGAGCTTTTGAGTCGAGCACGAATACTATAACAATTTATCGAGCTCGAGCTCAAATCCATATTAAAAGCGCGTATCGAACTCGAGCTCGATAAATTGGACCTTCAATACGGTCTCGTAGCATGTAAAGAATGGAACACCCGATTGTATACATACTGCAACTAGGAAGATGACCGGTACCGTGAAGAAAATGTATTCTTGAATCACAAGATTCATCAGAACCAACAATCAACCATAAGTAAGAATAGAAGCTTCATCTGGCATTCATTAAAAGAATAATATCATGAATGGATAACATATCAAAGAGGGTAGAGGGATATTTGCTCATAAATCAGTCAAAGCCAAGCACAATCTCAGCTACTGATCTTAGAAGAGAGAGACAAACATGGACTTTAATAAAACAAATTCTCCAAGAATAAATGTGAAGCCAACATTCAGATGCAACAGAAGTGAAGTTAACTTACAATGTTATAGATACTAATCAGCCATAACAACAAGCATTTTTTGACAACTTTAAACTTCACAAAATGAGGTATGGAGGGTATGAGTACTTCATTTCATTCATTGACAATCACTTGAGGTATGGATATGTTCGCCACAAGTCGGATTGCTTCAAAACCTTTAAGCAATTCAAAGTAGAAGTGGAGATGTAACGCCCCAATTTTCATAACCTTTTTAAGGGGACGCCACCTCGTGCTTAACATGCATATTTCAATTCTTTCAAAACATTTTCATGGAAAAGAATAATTGAAAAACTCAATTTATTTTCATACTCAGCGGAAGTCTTAAATAAAAATTAAGAATGCAAAGTTCATGATAAAAATAGTTTAATGCAATAATAAATTCATAAATTCTTTAGATGGTTTAGATGGTTGCCCCTAGCCGAACATTGGTATAATACCAACTACTCCCTCCGTCCCAGCTCATGTGACAAAATTGTTTCCGGCACGGGAATTAAGAATGTGGAAGATAAAGTATGAGAGAGAAATTTATGATAAAGTAAGAGAGAGAAGATGAGTGAGATTGTGAGAGAGTAATTGATAAAGTAGGAAAGAGAAATAATAAAATAAGAAAGATAAATGATTAAAGTAGGAAAGAGAAATGAAAAAGTATAAGAGAGAATTGATAAAGTAGGAGAAAATTTATGATTTTTTTTAAAAATTATTTTCATTTTTGGAAGTGTGTCACTTGAGACGAGACGCCCGAAATGAAAAGTGTGTCACATGGAACGAGACGGAAGGAGTACCATACTAGCCTCAAATTGACTCCTTTTGAGGCTATGTATGGATATATCCCCCAGTTCTATTTATGGGACCCTTTCCATCCACAGAGTCAATGGACAGTGAAGCAATGGTAAGGAAAAGGCTGGAATTACAGCAAACCTTCAAGGAAAACTTGAAGTGTGCCCAGGAGAGGATGGAGAAATATGCTAACATGAAGAGGATCGATAGACAATTCAAAGTAGGGGACTACGCTTATCTTAAGTTGAGACCCTTCAGACAGAATACAGTGGAGATGCGTAAAAATCAAAAACTCTCTCCTATCCTAGCAAAGACGGGAGAGTGTACTTACAGGTTGAAGCTTCCCGTCGGGTCCAAGGTCTGGCCGGAATTCCATGTCTCACTACTGAAGCGATCGATCAAACTGGGAAAAATGGCGATCGAAGCCCTACCCCACGTTGACGCCTCCGGAGAACTCCAGCTCCAGCCACATGTCAAAGGAAGTAAGATGAATCGGAAGGGAAGAGAGATTCATACCTTCCTTGTGGAGTGGAACAATAACGGTGCGAAAATTGAATCGTGGATTGAGGGAAATTACCTGCCGAAGCTATTTCCTGATCTCCAGCCTTGGGGTCAAGGCTCAATTGAAGAGGAAGCAACTGTAACAGCCCCAGTAGCGAAGGCAATTGATGAGGTTAAAGGGGATCAATTGATGGGCGAAGATGATCAGGAGGACAGAAGTTTGTTAATGGCTCTGGTTCACATGAATGAAGATCAAGGGATAGAAATGAAATTGGGAGAAGAGATGCTGTTCGTTGATGCGCAGGAAGAATTTGACATTCTGACCGTTGGTTCTAATAGTGGCTGAGACCCGCGAGAGGCGGATCGGGGCGGCCGGACGGGTCGAGTACTCCAGAACTTATGTTACGTTTTTATTAATCGTATTTTCATTAACGCGTTTTGGTAGCCGACTATTTGTATTGAAGAATGGCTCTGAAATGACAAGCAGAATTTCTACCAACTACTATCTTCCTCCTCTGTTACATTCTCTTTCTCTTCTACCTAATCTTATCTTCTGTTTATCTTCTACATCGAAGCAAACCAGAGAAAAACAACAAAAAAAATAGTTATAGCCTAACAATTCGATTGTTACAGATTTGTGCAGCTAGAGGAAAGTGAAGGGAATTAGGGATTTGGTTTCTGTCGAAAAGAGAGAGATAAGAGTAGAGATGAGAAGAGACTAGAGAAGCAGCTCTCTTTCGAATATACATTATATATGATTATATATCATTTATTTATTATAATATTAGTAATTTAATTAAATACTTTTTTCAGAAACAACTTGTAGTACAATGATTTATTAATTTCAAATGGAAATTATTTATTTGAGAAGTTTATGATGAAGGCTGGATATCGCGTGACTGATTAGTTTGAAGTTTATGATTAGCTTTTAATTATTGGTCTTGATCACAACCATTGATTTACAACAACCATTTAATGTGGGTCATTGGATCTTAACGATCAAAATTTCAAAATTTCCAATTGGGTTATTGGATCTGACAAAATTTAATAAATGATCGGAAAAAATAAACTCGACCAACGGTTTAGTTTAATCATTGACTTTCGGTTAATCTTGATCATTGATCTAAATACAATCTAAAAATGGTTCACGGATGGTTACAATTCTAAATCTTAATGAATAATTATCTTTATCTGTCCCATTATTTTCATTTGGTTTTTTTTTCGCACAGAGACTAAAAAGTTTTATTTATATATTTATTTTATAAATTATAATTTTATTAAGAAATGATATAGTTTTTCGATAAATTGTTATTTTTAGTAAAGGAGTATTCATCCAAATTCTATTAAAGTATAATTGAGATAATTAATTTTTTTCTAGTTTTTTTTAATTATTGTAATTGAAGAAATATTTAGAATTTTCAAAAAGTTAAGAATTATAAATTTCTAAGTTTAGGACAAAATCTAAAAGAAAAAGAAAGTATAAAATGTGGAGTGGGTAGAAATAATGGGAAAACTCCATTAGAAAAAGATAGAAATAATGGTATAGGGGACATAATAATAGGATTAAAGTATAGTTGGTGGTTACGGTTTGAACCAGGAGGAGGAGAGAAGGAAACAGAGTGGGGCGGCTGGATTGCATGCGGGGAGGAGAGAGAGCGAGAGAAAAGGAAAGGAGCGGCGACGGGATGTATGAAGGAGAGAGAGAGAGAGACCGGTGGATTGTGTGGAGGAGGAGAGAGAGTGAGAGAAATTGCGAGTAGCCGCGGCGCGATTGTGGAGGAAGAAAGACCGAGAGAAACAGATAAGAGGAGACAGGGATACCTAACATAATTTCCCTAATTTATTTAATTTATTTTTATATGTAAATTTATAAAAACTACCTTTATTAATGTAAAATTCATTACTTAAACACTAATTCAAGAGATGATCTTAACCATCTAATAAATGTAGAGTGATATTTTGTTCGTAGTTTTTTCATTGGAGGTGTTCTCAAAACAACCCTCCTTTTGTATATATATATATATATATATATATTCTAATATTAAGAAACTAAAGTAATGATTGTATTGTCAGTCGATAACAAGTATGCACATCAATTTAGTATTAACTATAAAGTAATTAGCTACCTTTATATTCAATACACGCTTGATATATATGCCTATGTGCTTCATGTTCATGCTTTAAATTCTAAGTTTCATTCGGTATAGTAAAATTCACCTAGCCATATACTTTTGTTGTATGCAATTCGCTATTATGCTAATAATCCAAAAGCTTAATTAGTTATCGTACATTGAATACAGGCTTGATAAAATTCGGCCATAAATCTTTTAAAATCTCAAGCCAGACGAAAATATCAAAATGCTGAATATTAACTTTGGGAAGCGCTCGTAATGCATTATGAAAACGCTAAAACTTTGGTGCAACCGGTTGCAGGTACAACTGGCCGCACTAAGTTAAATAGAATATTAAGGGAAAGTTCAATGTTAGTGCTATTGTAGCGCAGCTGGTTAAGTGTTGTGTTCTCATCCTAAGAGAATCTAGGTTTGAAGCTCAGCAACGATTTTATTGGTTTTTTTTATTTTTGACATTAAAAATTATTTTTTTTAATATTTTATTTTTAAACTACAATATGACATGAAAAATAATAAATTTAATTTTTTATTTTAAAAAAATAATATATGACACAAAGAATATTAATATGTATATTAAAATTTAATCTTGTTAAAAAAATATAATAAAACATAATGAAGAATATGTATGAGATAATAAAATTATTTGTTCTTAACAAAGTATCACATTATATGAAAAAGTTTAATTATTCTAATATATCACTTATTCTGAATAAAAGTATCACTTCTTATTAACTAATGTATCATTTGTCATAAGTCAAAGTATTACTTGCTATAAATAAAAGTATCACTTATTATGAATAAAAGTATCACTTGTTATGAATCAAAGTATCACTTGCTATGAACAAAAGTATCACTTATTATGAATAAAAATATCATTTGTTCTTAACAAAAGTATCGCTTTACATGAAAAAGTATCAATTATTCTGAATATATCACTTGTTCTGAATAAAAGCATCAATTGTTATTAATCAAAGTATCACTTGTTCTTAACAAAAGTATCACTCTTTACATGAAAAGTATGAAATTATTCTGAATATATCACTTGTTTCGAATAAGAGTATCACTTGTTATTAATCAAAGTATCACTTGCTATGAATAAAAGTATCACTTGTTTCGAATAAGAGTATCACTTGTTATTAATCAAAGTATCACTTGCTATGAATAAAAGTATCACTTGTTCTTAACAAAGGCATCACTTTACGTGAAAAAATATCAATT
Source organism: Lavandula angustifolia (assembly GCA_028984105.1). Classification (NCBI taxonomy): domain Eukaryota; kingdom Viridiplantae; phylum Streptophyta; class Magnoliopsida; order Lamiales; family Lamiaceae; genus Lavandula; species Lavandula angustifolia. The sequence continues at coordinate 10,271,126 of CM054802.1, read as the reverse complement.
ATTCTGAATATATCACTTATTCTGAATAAGAGTATCACTTGTTATTAATCAATATATTACTTGCTATGAATAAAAGTATCACTTATTATAAATAAAAATATTGTTGGTTTTAATAGAAGTATCATTTGACATGGAAACAGTACCACTTGATCTTAAAAAATCAATTTGTGGAAATAAAAATCACATGTTATAAACAAATTTATCACTTGTTTTGAACAATTGTATTACTTTCTTAAAATGGGTGTATCAATTAAAAAAAAAGTATCACTCTTTACATGAAAAAATGATGAAATTATTCTGAATATATCACTTGTTTCGAATAAGAGTATCACTTGTTATTAATCAATGTATTAATTGCTATGAATAAAAGTATCATTTATTATGAGTAAAAATATTGTTGGTTTTAATAGAAGTATCATTTGACATGGAAACAGTACCACTTGATCTTTAAAAAATCAATTTGTGCAAATAAAAATATCACATATTATAAACAAATTTATCACTTGTTTTGAACAATTGTATTACTTTCTTAAAATGGGTGTATCAATTAAAAAAAGTGTTATTAAAAAAATTAAAATAAAATAAAAATAAAAATTGTTATAAAAAAAGTGTTATTAAAAAAAAATCAAACTGCATTGCTAGGACTCAAACTCAGGTTACTTGGGTGGGAGCCCTAATAGCTCAACCAATTACACTATACAACACTATCATTATGTTTGCAAACCGCAGTGAATTAATATTAGATATCCGGTTGCAGGTGCAACCGAATGCACAGGAGACCGACTCTTCATTAGTCTTATATTATGCTTATACTAAGAAGTTTGGAAAGGAAATTGTCTAATCTTCAATAATTATAATTTATAATAATAATTGATTCATAATCTGCGTTGATTTGAACCGGGAAATGATCATGGTTCCCCGTGTTGTAAATGGAAAAGTTCTCCTCCCTTTTCGCTATACATTAATTAAGGAAATGATATTTTTGTAGGCTTATTTATTTATTTATCACATTATACATTTACAACTTTTGTATGCTTATTTATTTCAAGAGTGACATTAATATTTCCCTGTTAAATTTTTTTCTTAATTCAGATAAAAATTTAATGCCGTAATTTATCAAACACTATATAAACCTCCATCCAAACTCACGATTCAAAACTCATTCATCCAAATAAGAAAGAAAATGTCTTATTCAATCGTCTCAGTTGCATCATTTTTTTTCATCACATCTTCCATTCTCATTGAAGCCACCACCACTTCTCCACCTTCATTAGTCCAATTCGTTTGCACCAACGGCGATGTAGTAGCTGTCGACACAAAGTTATGCGTCAGCGTTCTAGGAGCCATACCAAAAGTAGTAGCCGCTAAGGACCTTATCAACTTATCCATGGCGATAATTGAACCGGGAATTTCAATCTCGACAAACACGCGCGGATACTTGGAGAACGCATAGCTTACGATGAGGTGGTGCACCTACTCACCTATGCGCTGAATGAAGTTAAAATGTTTGAGAAAATGTCAATCTTGCTGCTTCTTACGATCTGTGGACGGCGAGTATTGACTACGTTAAAGATTGCGACGCTGCTCTAGCCTCGCACAATATAACAGACGCCGTCATTTCTCGAGGAAATAAACTTGTTCCCATTTTTGGGATTCCGGCATACAGGGCTGTGAATCATCTAGACGGCCGGCCTGAAACTGATCATTGAAAACACACGCACTCATGCGTGGTGTGAGTTTATGTAGTCTAATCTAAATATTTATTTTTCATCAATAATGTGGTATCTGATGATCAAGTGAAAGAACAGTAGAAAGATAGTGTTCTTGTGCAGGTGATTAAGACTTTGTTTTTGGAATTATATTATGGTGTCTTTGAATTCTGAAAATCGAAAGATTTTTATAGGATTGTTTATTCACTTGTTTTATGGGGAAACATAATTTAAATTTAAAAATAATATGAGTTTTTTATAGAATTAAAGGCAAAGGGTAAAACTTAGATGTTAAAAACTATTTGAGGATAAAAATGTCAACATAACAAAACAAAAGAAAGCATCAGTACTATGCGCCTTCAGTAGATCCAGATATCAAAGCAATTTGCTAAAAACATTTCATTTCAGTATTCTTGAAGAAGATGATGGCTACTGTAAAAGCTCTGATCCGTCGGCGAATTGGAAGCGAAGTGGATAATCTCACTCCCCTATCCTCTCTCTTCCTTTCAGATCTCAATGTTGTTGATAATGAAGGTAAGCTCGTAATAGATTTCAATGACATACACGACGCTGATGATGCTGTTTCCTTGTTTCGTAAAATGATAAGTATCAGACCGCAGCCTCCTGTATTTGAATTCACTAAATTGTTAAATAGAGTGATTAAGATGGAACAGTATAGGGTTGCCCTCTTATTGTTCGACGAAATGCGTCAAAAGGGTGCTCCTGTAAACGATTATACCTTTAGTATTGCGATGAACTGTTACTGCCTTCTGAAGCGGGTGGACTTTGGGTTTGCTTTATTAGGAAGCTTTTTCAAGCTTGGTTACAAACCGAACAACGTGACTTTTACTACTCTCGTCAATGGTTTGTTTTCAGATGATAAAGCAGTTGAGGCTGAAAAACTGATTACAAAGGTGTTAGATCATCAACTCTTTGAACCTAACGAATATATGATTGCTTTTCTAACTCATGGACTCTGCAAAGCGGGAAATGCTCGTGCAGCATGTAATTATCTTGAGCTTTTGGTGAAAGAGGGCAACAATGCTAATATCTATGCTTACAGCACTGTCATTGATAGTTTATGCAAAGGTGGAATGGTTGATGATGCTTTACATCTGTTCCAGAAAATGACTGATAGGTGTATTTTGCCAAATGTTATCACGTATACCTCGCTGATCCATGGGTTGTGCCGTACTGGTAGATGGAAAGACATGCAAGACTTGCTATATAAAATGATTGATGAAAAGATGTCTCTGGATGTCAGAACTTTTGGTTTATTGGCCGACATGCTTTGCAAGAAAGGAAAGGTGAAAGAGGCAGAGGATCTTGTGGAAATTATGATGCAGCAAAATGTTAGTCCTGATATTTACATTTACACTTCGTTGATAGATGGTTATTGTGTGCGAGGGCAAGTAGATAAAGCCAAAGAGTTGCTAGAATCCCTAGGAGACAAAGGCCTTGAGCCGAATATCATTAGCTATGGCAGTTTGATAAATGGATATTGCAAGAGGAAAGACATAAGTGAGGCTTGGCGCATCTTTCATGAAGCTCATTGTAAAGGTCTGCAACATTCAACTCGTACATATACTACCATGATACATGGGTTATTTTGTTATGGCAGATTTGGCGATGATTGGAAGCTCTTCAATAATATGAAATTTCATCGAGTGCATCCTAGTTTACTAACTTACAATACCTTATTGTTTGGCTTGTGCAAGGCTCATAGGGTTGATGATGCAATTTCGTTAGTACGGGTAATGGAAGAGAAAAGATTTAATGTTAATATCATCACATATACTACCCTTATCAGTGGACTTTGTCATGAAGGAAGACTCGACCCTGCAAGAGAGATTTTTGATCAACTTCCTTCCAAAGGTTTTCAGCCTAACATTCAGACATATACCACATTTATTCGCTCACTATGTGAAAAGGGACTAATGGAGGAGGCAATACGTTTGTTTCAAGAAATGGTGGAAAGTGATTGCACGCCTGATGGGGTAACTTGCAATGTAATGGTCAAAGGTTTGCTCAAGGCAAACAAGCTTTCCGAGGGTATTCCAATATTCAAGGAAATGAGCAGAAGGGGTTTTAGAGTCAATTCATCCACAGCTTCAATGCTACTTAATCAAGCGCAAGAAGAGGAGAAAGATGATGTTCTTGTGGAGATGATTAAGAAAGTTGTCGATGAAGGCATAGTAGCTTCAAATGAAAAAGTAGAAGATGAAGTGGCTGCCACATTGTCAAAAATGCAACTCTCTTCTATTTCTCCTGCTGGACTAAAAGAGTCGCACTAACTGATCTTTTGCTAGTATTTTAGTTTCTCTATTCTTTGTTTTGAAGAAGCAGGGTTGGGAAAGAATTGAAAGGGCAAGAATCGTAGCTGGAGGGGTCAGTTTTTGAGAGGTATGAAAGTATTCTAAACTTTTCTCTTAAACCTATTTGAAATTTTAGTTGCTGAGCATAGGATTATTTCAGGTTGTTGAAGGTGGTCTCTTATTCTTTGGAGTTCAATCTGCTGGGTTGCATTTTCAACAGCTTTTCTAACATGGGAGGTGCTGAGGTAGGGATGTCAATTTGGTTAAACCAAACCGAAAATGGCGTCAGTATAATTAGAAACTGAATACGGAACCGAACTCTTTCGGTTTGGTTGGTTTGGTCTGATTTCGGTTTTAACTGAATTTACTGCCCTAGCCGTTCCTGCCCCAATGCTCCTGTTGCTCCGTCCTTTACTCCTCTGTCATTCCTACCTATTCTCCACCTGCTCCAGCCTTTACTACTCGTCCGTGCCTTAACTCTGGCCACTGTGTATTCTCAAGGTTTTTAATCCAAGTATCATTTCCCTCTTCTTGCCCAGTTTTTGCTATCCCAGATTGAATTGGTGTCCATCTGGATCATCTTCTGGATGAGTGTGTGAGGCAGGAGCAGCCTATTTTTTGCTATTGGAGTATTTAATTTGTTAATTGCTAGTGTCAAGTTTTTTTTTTTTTTTTATTCATGGAACCCGCAGCCGCTACCTTCGGTGTGCACTGGGTAAACCACGCTCCTTGTGCAGTAGCCTGCAAACCACACAGGAGGGTTCAACCACCCTTAAGTTTATAACTTAGCACGAGTAAGTTTTATTTGAATATTATTGTGTTTGTAGATTATGGAAGGAAAAAGGAAAAAGATGGAATGATCGGAAGAAATAAATGGTTTTGAAACTTTTCAAATAGAAAATTTATAGAATAGAAACTAAACTAAAAAAATTAAATATTCTTCGGTTCAATTGATTTCGGTAAACCGATGGTTAGAATAAAAAATAAATCGAAAACCGAAAAGTTCCAAACTGAATAAAAACTCAAACCGAAATTGTTTGGTTTAGTTCGATTCAAAATCGAAGAGTTGGGGTTGAAAATATATATTTATTTAATAACTTTAAATTATTCAAATAAACTTAATTAATAAAATTCTCTAATAAATAGGAGAGGCAGGGGAGCGCGAGTTAGTCCTCAGGAGAAAGTGTGTTCAACACACTTAATCGCAAGATTAAAATCTAACATTGAACAGTCTTATATTAGGGGAAGAAAATTAGATTGAAGTCACTTAGGGCAACTTCAACTATATCTTTTAAATTCAAACTCATTCTCTAGTATCTATCACATTAAAATATGTGATAATTTAATTCCAATCATCAAACTCAAACACCAAAAAATACTCTCTATTTATTCTTTTCGATACACCTTTTCAATTTCACCTACATACTTTTCTAAATTATACATTAACCAACTCAACTTTCGAATCATTAATAAAATCACATGCAAAATATAATTTTATATGATAATTTGATAATTCAATGCTTATCTTGTATTGTAATGTAATACAATTAAACCTCAATGAATTAATGTTCGATTAAGTAATAATTTCGGTTAGATAATAATTTCTTTTAATCCTGACTAGAGCCAATGCACTAAAGTAATAATTTTGCTACATGCATTAAGTAATAAAAAAAAGTTTAAATTATTATGGTCCCAATGAAAATATAAAGTAATAATTATTGATTTCAGAAAATATATATAGACAATTATAATATAATGGTAGTACAATAATATTTTTTGTGAATATAGGCTTCCGTAGTTATTATTTTTTCTTCCCACCTAAACCAAAATTATTACCCTTAACTTTCTTCAAAGTATACACAATTTTTGAATATTTTGCTCATGTTGTAACAAGTAATTAGTGCTTGAATAAACCTTTTAATGACGCAATAGGAATAAATGTATTATTATCTCGTTTAGATCATCATCTTCATTATCATTACCATCCATAAATGTTTCAATAATTTCTTCATTCATCCGTAATTTCATAGTTGCATCATTCTCGATAGCTAAGAGATCTTGAACATTCATAGCATTTATGTAGTCTAAATTAGAGATGACATTACTTAATGTTTGAAATCTTTATCTAATTCAAGGACTTTGGTTTCGGTAGATCATTTTCTGTTGAACGAATATAGTCATGCCGAAAACATACTTCATGGATAATTTTAATAAAAAGCAAAAATATTGTTTTTTTCATTTTTTTTTATGTATATGAGCTTTGTTCTTTTATAAAACTGTTAAGTTTTTCTTCTAAAATTAAATAATTTGACTTGTTTTATAAATAGTGTATATTCAATGTAAATTTTTAACATGATTTTACTAAAGCAAATACTAAAACTTTTTATTTTTTTAATGTTTACACGAACTAAGTTATTAAAGAAATTAAGTTTAATACACATATTTAATTTGTTTTATATCGTAAACTTCTCTTTAAAGTAATAAATATTCATTTTTCGGTAAATGAATAATTTTGCTAAATGAATATTTTTTTTCTGATCCCAAGTATATTACTTTTAAAGAGGTTTAACTATATGTTTTAATGTAATTGTTTTTTTTTTTTGTTCAATTTTATAAAATTCTATAAATCTTAAACTATCTATCTTTATTTTATTGCATAATTTAATACATTAGTTTAGTTTGAATACCTTTAAGAATTTACATAATTTACTACATTAATTTAGTTAAGGTCCCGTTTGGAAAAATAATTGAATTAAAGGACTTATCACGAAACAACTTATTCTATAAAAACTTGTGGTATAAGCCCTTAAATTTAATAAGTTAATTATGTTTGCATACATGATAACTTATAAATGCAAAAAAATTAAATTAAAAAAATGTTGTTACTAGGATTTGATATGTGAACCCAAGTTATTTATGAATTTTCATAAGCTAATTAACTTATGAAATAAGTTAAAAAGTCATTTTTTATTTATAATAAGTTATTTCGATAAATTCTCTCAAGCACACAAAACAAGACACAATTGATCTAAAATGATCGCTTCTAGTTATGGCTGGACAAACATTTTGGAGATAAAAAAGAAATATAAAAATGGGGTTAATTTACCGGATGTGGTGGGCAGGTTGGTTTTGGGTCGAAAAGTTCGATGAACTTCATGTCACCATCTTGATTCACTCACTAATTTACCTTTGCATACTAAAAATGTTATATAAAATGTAGCTTTACGGATTCAAACAAAGGACCTTTAGCGGAAAAGTGCTCTAATTATACTATATCAAGATCCTTGAAATAAAAGTATAAAACTTATATGAAAAATGTTAGGCAAATTGTCCTAAATGGTTCTCAAATTTGAGATTTTTGGCCAAATTGGGCCTTCTGATAATTTTTACACTTAGTCAACACAATTTTGAAAAATATATTATAATATTCATATGGTACTTTCATAAAATATCGAGGACCAATTCGGCCAAAAATTTTACAGTAAAATTTACCAATTCAACCAATATTTTTACCGTAAACCACTTCGACTTTTTACTGTAAATTTTACTGAGGACCAACTCAGCTAATATTTTTACCGCAAATTTATTGAGGACCAATTATTGGATATCTTCCAACCGAACGCTCTTCATTTGCGGCCATTTCTTTTTGTTCGACTTCTCCATTGCCGCATTTCCGGCCATTTTTTGTTTGACTTCTTCATTGTCGCGTTTTCTGTTTCTTATTCAAAAGCAAACAAATTAACATATACTCCCTCCGTCGCATTATTAATGTCTCACTTGCCTTTTTTGGTTGTCCCATTATTTATGTCCCATACCAAATAAGGAAATAAATGAATGGACCACAATCAATCTAACCAAGTGGACCCCATCCCTTTATACTTTTACACCACAACTTTACACATTTACCTCCACTATCTTAATTACCGTGCCCAGTCCCAATGAGACATAAATAATGGGACGGAGGGAGTACAAATTAATTTGTTCATCAAAATCAATAGCGTCTACTAATTCAAACTTATTAAACATAGGGTTTTATACATAATTCTAAATTCATAAACACTCGTATAAAAGAATGGAGACTTACAATTCGGATCTTCTATATTAATGAGGGTCTATAGTGTATTTATAGGAAAGATTATATGCTCCGAGTTTATCGGAGAAAGTAGAAGATATCATAATCCGATTAATGCTGGAGTCTAGATTAATTATAGGAAACTAATATATGTTCCGATTTTATCTAATCGAAAACTAATCCTTAGTAAAATTTACGGTAAAAATATTGGCCTCCTCAGTGAATTTTACGATAAGAAAATTGGCCTAGTAGGTCCTCAATATATTTTACGGTAAAAAGATTTGGCCAAATTGGTCATCAGTAAAATTTATGGTAAAAATCCGAATTGGTCCTCACTAAAATTTTAGGTAAAAATATTGGCCAAATTGGTCCACAATAAAATTTTACAGTAAAAATATTGGTCGAATTGGTCCACAGTAAATTTTACTGTAAGATTTTTGGCCAAATTGCTCAGTAAAATTTTTGGGTACAAATATTGGGTAAAAATATTTTGGCCGAATTGGTCCTCGACATTTTATTTCGAAAGTACCTTTTGAATATTATAATATATTTTTTAAATTTTCATTGACTAACTTTAAAAGTAACGGAATAATTAATTTGACCAAAATCTAAAAAATTAGGGATCAATTTAGCTATGAAATTCGAATTAAGGGCCAGTTTGCCCAAAAATCTCCGATTTGAGGACTATTTAGGTCAATTTGTCAAAGTTTTAAAACATAAAAACTTTTAAAAAGTTATTTTATGATTTTAAAAAATCGAGATCTTCGATCTCCTCTTCACCAAAATCATGCACAACGAATTCATCCTGGATAACACCTCTGAGGGGACCGGTGCATGCGATTGGATCAGCAACGTCTCACCACCTCTTCAAGATCGGCTACTTCGTCTTCTTAATCGTCCTCGCACTCCTCTCCATCTCCGAGGAATAAGAGGAAGGCCGTAGAGGCCGGGATCTCGCTAGACCTAGGCAAATGAGGCTATGATCTGGATCTTGATTCCGGCTTATGCCCGCTTGATGAGATTGGATTATGCTATTGATGAATTGGATTATGCCCACCGAAGCCGCTTTGTGTGTTGCATTCTTCTTTATTTGTTAAAGTTATGGGTTTGACTTTGATCTTATTTTCTGGGATTATGAATTAAAAATGTCTTTTAATGTTATAACAGCATATAAAGAAGAGCTCCACAAATTTTTGCGCCAAAAATAAATAACGAAATACTTAAAAATCTGTTTTTACTGTTAAAACATAGGACATGACTAATAAGATGGACTAAAAATGACTAATAAATAACGAAATACTTAAAATACTGAAAAAATAGGACATGAATAATAAGATGGAGAGAGTATAACATTCTACCGTAACATTATATATCTGTTTATATCAGGCCTTATAGCCCCTCCCCGAGCCCAATCAAAATCTTATGTCTCGTGTCCCACTAATATTTCAACTGTAAGCATTTAGATACTCATAACAATTCTAAAATATCAAATGTAAATACCTAAATAATTATACTAGTGGGACACAAAAAAGTGGGACAGAAGATCATATGACCCTTTCCCACCACAAAGTCGACAAAAAAGCCAAAGTCATGATTCAAGACTGCATCATCTAATTCATGAAGCCGTCCATTCTTGACTCTATCGGACGCCGGATCTCTATCTCATCCTCGCTGAGCTTCTCCAAATTATTCACGTTCGAGAAAATGGCATTTTTTGTTCCCTTTTTTTCTTTATTTGCGATGTTGATCCTATAATTTTTAATTCTATATCTTTGACTACATATCTTTTAATTACTTTCAGTTTTGATTCAATAACTTTAATGTTGCGTTCTTGATACATATTTTTTAATTAATTGTGATTTTTGTTATGTAACAAATAATGTGACATTTTTAGTCCAATATCTTTCAAAACTTGCGATTTTGGTCTCGTAACTTTAAACTCAATAATTTTGATTACATAATTTTTAATTGCTTGTGATTTTGATCTCGTGAATTTTAATGTGGCGATTTTAATCTCATATCTTTTCATGTATTTAAATAATTTTATAATAATAGAAATCAAAATAATAATAAATGTCCAGATAAAATTGAGAAAAAGATCGCTCAATCTCTCAACTGCTCATGTCCCTTCACAAACAAAAATTGAATTGTCACATCCATTCAATATAAAACAAATACTAACAATAATATTTCTATTAATTTCAAAAGATCCGACCCTTAGAACTTCGGCCTAAAATAGATATTTATATGCAGAAATATTTTTCTTCTTAATGCATAATATAATACGAACAAAATGGCGAGAAGTGACCGAACGATCTCCTCTCTTCTGGTGGCGCTTGTGGCGGCGATGCCGGTGGTGGTGGCGTCGGAGAGGAACGGGAACGTCCATTGCATGGCGGAGTGCTATCCTGAATGCATGCAAATTAGGCTATTCAACGACGCCGTTTGCAAGAAAGAGTGCATACTTGCTTGTGCAAAGTCTGCTATCAGAAAATTCATGAAAGAGAATGATGATACTAAATTCTTCCCTCTCTAGATTTAAACTCTTTGTGTAATTATAAATTCAATTATAGATTTTATTTTGCATTATTTTATTTTAATACTTAAAATATGGAGAAAATATGAAATTAAAGTTAAATTCATATTCAACTATATGCCCTCTATATTATGTATATATTTTTCGCTAATTAAAATACTGCCCGGATGAGAATCTGGATTAACAGAAGAGTGCTAGGAAGCAGGCAATGCCGCATTGGAAATGGAGGCGAAATTATGCAATTGAAACATGAATGCATCTTTGTGTTTTCTTAATACTAATATTGTCACGTGCAATGCAACGTGTTCGACCTGAAAGTTTATTACGGGAGGAAATAATGTATGGCCCATTATTATTACGTCTAACTTACTTTGACCCGTTATTTTGGCATAGTTCAATTTTAGTTTGATAATTTATAAAATTTGTTATTTTTAATCCATTTTTAAAATTGGCTAAATTTATCTAATTGTAGTCCGCTAAGAACCTGAACGTGTGTAATAAACGCTGCACTAAACCCATCTCTCTCTCTCTAAAAATTACAGAAACATCAGCATCTCTTCATTCCTATTTGGGTATTATTTTTTGTTGATTAGTTAGTTGTTGCTTTTTTACATAACCCGCAGTCGGCTCTCCAAGCACATTGAAAATTCATCGGTGGAATTTGAACCCATGACCTTTGGCCACATGCTGCCCACCTTGATCGTCCCATGGGGACTGTTATTTTCTCTTTTAGTTATTTTTTGTTATTGTCTATGCTTTGTTAGAAGAATTCGTTCGTCATGTTTTTTAGGATCCAAATATCGTAACAGAAATGGAACCGTTAAGTTGAAGATGAAATACGGTCAATTTCTACACGCGAATGGAGGTCTTCTGCCATAGAGGAAAAATATGTTCTAACATTGGATATGTTATTATATTAAAAAAATATGATTTTTAATTTTTCTTTTTTATTAAACCAATGTGTATACACTCAATTAGGATTAGAACTGGATAAATTTAGCCGATTTTTAAAAATGGATTAAAAACTTAATAGACTAAAATTAAACAATGCCAAAATAAGGTACCAAAGTGAATCATAAATCAATATAACATGTTTAAAATGATTTTTTTTACCAAGAATCGAACTCGTGACATTTAATTCATAAACTACTTTCGAGCTCTCCAATGGCTGTTGTACCGTGAGTATAGAATTTTTCTATTGGTTTAAAACCATTCCACATTGAACATTTTCAAAATAAAAAATTACAAGAAAACACAACTTAAATCCTAGATCATAAGATTTTGTAGACCTCGTCTAGGATATAAATTTTCTTGAGTATAGACGTTAGATGAGGCCATTTAGTAGCCCCTCCACAAAGTCAGGCATATAAACCCAAATCAAGATTCAATTCACGAATACTCAAACTTGCCGTCCTTTCTTTACCTCATCACACGCCTACATCCATCTCTTCCCCAAATTATTCACGTCCTTAAGACAGTTAGAAGGTTTCATCTTTAAATTCAGTCTCAGTTACAAGCATCCAATCTCTCTTTCATTTATTTCTTTTGCGGATCCGTGAATCAAGATGTTGTTGAAAAAGACGGGGAGCTCTTATTTGCGGAGGAATTGCAGGTATGAGACATTTTTCATCTCTACCTAGAATAGATTTCAGTCGTGTAAACGACGTGAAAACTGCTAGTTTTTGGTTCCGTGAAATGATGAGGGTCAGCCCACCACCCTCTGTCTATTTATTCACCAAGTTGCTGGGTGCTGTTGTTAAGATGGAAGAGTACGGCGTTGCACTGTCAATGTTCGACGAAATGCGTCGATCAAGAGCACCAATAATAGACACGTATACGATGAATATAGCCATCAATTGCTACTGCCATTTGAATCGGGTGGATTTAGGGTTTGCAATCATGGGTTGTTTCTTCAAGCTCGGCTACGAGCCAAATACCCCGACTTTTAACACACTCCTAAAGGGGCTTTGTTTAGACGACAAGATGATTGAGGCAGAACAACTGGTTTATAAGGTTTTAGCTCAGAATCCTTCTCTGCCGGATGAAGAAATGATTGACGAGGGGATTCGGCCCAATGTCATCACGTGTAATATTATAATCGATGGTTTGTGCAAGTATGGATTGGGTGAAGATGCTCTCCAGTTCCTCCATAAAATGATTGACAATGGCATTCAACCTGATGTCGTCACGTATAATATCATAATTGATGGTTATTGCAAGTGTGGATTGCTAGATGATGCTCTCCAGCGCCTCCGTGAAATGATTGACAACGGCATTCAACCTGATGTCGTCACATATAACACCATACTTGATGGTCTAAACAAGTATGGATTGGTTGAAGATGCTCGGCAGCTCTTCCGCACAATGATTGATGAGGGAATTCAGCCCAATGTCGTTACATATAATTCAATGCTTGATGGTTTGTATAAGTATAGGTTGGTCGAAGATGCTCTCCAGCTTCTCCGCACAATGATTGATGAGAGAATCCAACCTAATGTCGTCACGTATAACACCATGATTGATGGTCTAAGCAAGTACGGTTTGCTCGAAGTTGCTCTCCAGCTCCTCCATGAAATGATTGACAAGGGGATTCAGCCCGACGTCGTCACGTATAATTCAATCATTGATGGTTTGTGTAAGTACGGATTGGTCGTTAATGCTCTCCAGCTCCTCCAAAAAATGATTATCGAGGGGGTTCAGCCCAATGTCGTCACATATAATTCAATGCTTGATGGTTTGTATAAGTATGGGCTGGTCAAAGATGCTCTCCAGCTCCTCCGCACAATGATTGATGAGGGAATCCAACCTAATGTCGTCACGTATAACACCATGATTGATGGTCTAAGCAAGTACGGTTTGCTCGAAGATGCTCTCCAGCTCCTCCATAAAATGACTGACAAGGGGATTCAGCCCAGTGTCGTCACGTATAATTCAGTCATTGATGGTTTGTGTAAGCATGGATTGGTTGATATTGCTCTACAGCTCCTCCATACAATGATTGATGGTTTGTGTAAGCATGGAGTGCACGCCATAATTCCTAATATTGTCACATATAGTGCGTTGATAGATGGGTACTGCACGCAAGGGCAAATGGATAAAGCTGAAGAAATATTTGATTTCGTCGTGGGGAAGGGTCTTATGCCATACATAATAACCTACAATAGTTTGATGAAGGGATATTGTAAGCAAGGGAGGGTGGATGAAGCTTGGCGCCTCTTCCTCGAAGTTTTGCATAAAGGTTTACAACCTACTGCACATACATATAATACGTTGATTAAAGGATTATTTGATAAAGGTAGGTTTGCCGAAGGTTGGAAGCTTTTCAATTATATGGAAGCTCAACAAGAACCCCCCGATTTAGTTACCTATAATATTTTGTTAGGTGGGTTGGTCATGTCTCATAAGATTGATAACGCGGTATCATTCGTGGGCAAAATGGAAGATAGAGGAGTTATTCCGGATATGTACACGTATCATACTCTAGTCAAAGGCTTGTGCGCGGATGGTAGAGTTGATGCTGCAAGAGATATGCTCAATTGGCTTCCTTCAAAAGGTTTGAAACCTGATGTTTACATGTATGGCATGATTATTGCCTTACTTTGTCGAAAAGGATTAGTGATGGAGGCAGAATTTCTTGTCAAGGAAATGGTGGAGAATGGTTTTACACCTACTGATTGGATACACTGTTCTATTGCTTATGCGAGGGAACAACAATGTATCCTTGTGTAACATAACCCAGCGTGAGAAATCGGGGAAGCGAAGTGTGATCCTCGCTAGGGGCGAAGCTACATGGTGCTGAGTGGTTTCAACTGACACCACTCAGATTTTCTAAGTATACTTATAGTTGTTAGTTGCATATTTTAACCAATGGAGCATTAATGGTCCAACGGTAATTGTATTGTTGTATTTTATCGCTTTTCGTCATAAATATTTGATTGCCTCATGTATAAATATTCATCTCTTCGTTATCAATATTTGTTTGCTCTATTAGAAAAATTGTATACCTTTTTCCCCTGAGCAACTTCCCCATATAAAATAGAATATACAGTTTTCACCAATAAATTTTATTGAACCTATCATTGTCTTTAAAATTTGACCCCACTCGAGTCATATGCTGGCTTCGCCACTGAATTCCTCGCCGTAGATCTGCCTCCTTGATCTAAATCAAACTGGACGCACCAGATGGAGTAGTATAGTTTTATTGTGTTTTTATCTTTTGAATTATTCTGTCGAACTTTCAGTAGACTAAGCTCTTCAACGACGTCGTTTGCCAGAAAGAGTGCATTCTTGCTTGTGCAAAGTTTGCTATCAGAAAAAACTTGAGAGAGAGTGATGATAGTAAATTCTTCCCTCTCTGGATTTAGATTCTTTTGTAAACAAAATTTAACATTATAGATTTTTCTTTTGTATTATTTTATTCTTAAAATCAAATATACTGAAAAGAGAGAAAATATGAAATTAAAGTTAAATTTTCATATTCAACTATATGCCTCTATATTATTTATACATTTTTCACTGATTAAAATACTGTCCTTATACAATATTTCTTATAGTATGATGACTACATCAAACGAGATTTTCCCCTCTCGTCCTATTTCAATCTTGTATTAGTACATGAAACACGATAGAGAATAGAAGATCAACTCGCCGTGTTAAAGCTATCCCGAGAAGAGTGTTTCCTCTTGGAACTTTCTTGATCGATTTCTCCGCTGTTCTGAGAAACAGAGTTCTCAAGCTTCCTTCTCTTCCTCTCTCGTCTCGACTGATCCTTCTTCTCGTCGATCAACGACAGCAGTGTCTGAATTCGTTTCGTGAGCTGCAGCCGGGAGAGATGTGGTCGCTGTTTTTAGCAGCTCGCCGGAATCTGATAAGAATCTGGATGAAGTAACAGAAGAGTGCAAGGAAGCAAGCAATGCCGCATAGGAGATAGAGGCCCCAGAAGCTATTGACTCTTGAGATGGAGGCAGTCGGATTCGAGCTCCGTGTTTTCAGAGCTGCACGCGCTTGTTGTTAGCCACTTGTGGATCCGTTGGAGTTCTCCGTTCTCGGATAGGGTTAGGATCGTGGTTGAGAGGTCGATGGCTAGAGGCGGGTCCTGTGGGAAAGCCTAGATAAAGATGCAGAAAATCAGCAACAATCTACGATAATGATAATATTGTCGTGTGCAATAGACTCAACATAAAAAACACTATTACGACGGAGGTGAAATTTATGCAATTTGATACATAGTGTCCCGTGCAATGTGTTCGACCTACACAACAAAAATTCGGGATTTACCGACGGAATACACCGATCGGGACGGTTCATCAATGGCAAACTTCAATTATAAATTTTAAAATTACTATTTAGCCCTCGTAAAATTTTATATTCACACTCCTAAAGTTAAAAATCTAAATTTCGCCCACCAAGATTAAAAATTTTAAAAAATAAAAATTCTAGATCCGTCTCTATTTAATCCTCTAAGCCACACAAAGAAGGGAAATCAATGCAATTTGAAAACCACTACTTAAAAGAAGTGAGTAGGAATAAAAGATGGTACTCACAAAGCCCCAGCCACTTTTGGTGAACTCCTGACCAATGATCCTGAACTTGCATTGGCTGGGCAAGATAAGTTGGACCGCTCATCGACGATAGTATGAAAAGATTTATTTCTACATAGAAACTCACTTTTGCATGTAAGAAATCTATATCAGTTCCTTGCACTTGATGTAGTTGCGTCTAATTCCTAAATGAGATGAAATCTTTCCTATCAAGAAGTGCACATAATAAGATGCATTCAAAGAGTGCATATAATATTGGTTCACTCCACAATAAGTATTGATTAAGGGTGGATAAAATTATGATCAACCGCATTTTTAGATTTTTTTGAAATATAATTATTAAAAATGGACATATAATGTAAAGGGCGAAAATTTATAATGCAAATATGTTAAAATATTAAAAATGTTATTTTTTTTTTTTACTAACCAAACATACTAAAATTGGACAAATTTGATCAATTTTGTAAAATGGACTAAAAAATGACAATTTGTCATATAAATAGACTAGAATTGGACTCGGATAAAATAACGGGACAAAGTGAATCGGGCATCAAGATAATAGACTAAAAATAATTTTTTTACCATAATTGGCTATATGGGTCCCATACTTTTATTATATAAAATCAATTCGTCTAAATAACCGCACCGAAAAGAAAAGTGGACAAGTAAGATGGGAAGGACATAATATTTGTGATATTGTCTTAATAGAGAGTGGTTCTGTGTGAACAGTCATTACTGTGTGAATATGTGAACACTGCACTTTCAAAGTAAAGATACGATACTTTATTTGTTAGATTATAAAAATGTCTCTTAATTGCATTATGATCATTTTAAAATTGCAGTACTTAAAGTAAAATATAATCATCGTATATGTGTCTTTAAAGTACAGTGTTCACACGTTCACACGATAAGAGCATATTCACAGTTGAACTTCTCATGTCTTAATATATGCATAATATACATATTTTTATTCTTACAAGTTGAAAATCGGGCAAAATAATAAGCAGAACATTGTGCAACAAATTAGAAATCCCCGAAAAAATGTATTACTCCCTCCATCCCATTTCAATTGTTTAATTTCTTTTTAGCATGAAAATTAAAAAAGTTGATGGTTGTATATAAATGAGTAATAAAATAATAGAAACCACTAATTTATATAAATTAATAAGCCGAAAAGCAATATTGAACCATTGGAATTCAAAGGAGAGAGTACATCTTTTAACAAGGGCGGTAATTCGTAGGGGAAAATAGAGATGAGATAGTAACATCATTTAACTAATAGAGTAATAGGTGAAAAAGTTGGGGAAAGAAAAAGTTGGGGAAAATAGAGCCTGCTACGTAAATCGAGATATCAAGGAAATTTACTTGAAATCAATTTCGTTTCAGTAAAATCTAAGATAATGATGGGTTGTAGTACATCTTTGATTCGTCGGCGAATTGTGGGCGAAGTGGGTATTCTCACTACCTCGTCCTCTCAATTCCTTTCAGAACTCAACGCTGATCACGAAGGTAATCACCTAACAAATTTCAATCGCATTCACGATTCTGTTTCATTGTTTCGTAAAATGATGAGTATCAGGCCGCAGCCTTCTGTTTCTGAATTCGGCAAATTGTTAAATAACATTGTTAAGATGAAACAGTATTCGGTTGCCCTCTTATTGTTCGACGAAATGCGCGAAAAGGGTTCCCCTGTAAACCATTATACCTTTTGTATTGCGATGAATTGTTACTGTCTTCTGAATCGGGTAGACTATGGGTTTGCTTTATTAGGAAGCTTCTTGAAACTTGGTTACAAACCAAACAATGTGACTTTTACTACTCTCATCAATGGTTTGTTTTCAAATGATAGGGTAGTTGAGGCTGAAAAACTGATTTTCAAGGTGCTAGATCATCAACTCTTTGAGCCTAATGAATTTATGATTGCTTATCTAACCCAAGGGCTCTGCAAAGCGGGGAATGCTCGTGCAGCATATAATTATCTTGACATGTTGGTGAAATCTGGATTCAATGCTAATGTTTCTGGTTACAACGCTGTTATTCATAGTTTATGCAAGAGTGGAATGGTTGAAGATGCTCTACAGCTGTTCCGAGAAATGATTGGTAGGTGTATTTTGCCGGATGTTATGACTTATAACTCGCTGATTCTTGGGTTGTGCCGTGATGGTAGATGGAAAGACATGCAAGACTTGCTATATAAAATGGTTGATGACAAGATGTCTTTGAATGCCTTCACTTTTGATGAATTGGCCAACATGCTTTGCAAGAAAGGTATGGTCAAAGAGGCGGAGCATCTTGTGAAAATTATGATGCAGCAAAATGTTAGCCCTAATATTTACTTTTACCCTCCTCTCATAGAGGGGTATTGTATGCAAGGGAAAACAGATAAAGCGAAAGAGTTGCTTGATTCCCTAGCAGACGAAGATCTTGAGCCGGATGCTATCATCTATGGCAGTTTGATCCATGGATATTGCAAGAAAGGAAAGGTGAAAGAGGCAGAGGATCTTGTAGAAATTATGAAGCAGAAAAATGTTATTCCTCATATTTCCAGTTACAACGCATTGATACATGGGTACTGTGAGCAAGGGCAAATGGATAAAGCGAAAGAGTTGCTTGATTCCCTGGCAGAAAAAGGCCTTGAGCCCGATATCATCAGCTACGGCAGTTTGATCAACGGATATTGCAAGAACAAAAACGTAGATGAAGGTTTGCGCATCTTTCTCGAAGTTCCTTGTAAAGGTTTACAACATACAACTTATACATATAACATCTTGATATATGGGTTATTATGTGGTGGTAGATTTGCCGACGGCTGGAAGGTCTTCAATGATATGAAAGCTCAACAAGTGCCTCCTGATATAATAACTTATAATATCTTTTTGTTTGGCTTGTGCCTGCCTCATCAGGTCGACGATGCAATCTCATTAGTACGGTTAATGGAAGATCAAGGTTTTAAGGTTGATATCATCACATATAATACCCTTATCAGTGGATTGTGTCACGAAGGAAGAGTTGAACATGCAAGAGATATGTTGTATCAACTTCCTTCCAAAGGTTTTCGACCTGATGTTCGAACATACATCACATTTATTGGCTTGCTGTGTGAAAAGGGACTGAAGGAGGAGGCGTTGCATTTGCTTCAAGAAATGGAGGATAGTGGCTGCTCTCCTGATGCGACATTCAATAGTACGATCCAAGGTTTGCTAAAGGCTGACAAGCTTTGCGAGGCGATTCCAATCATCAAGGAAACAAGCCGAAGGTGTTGCTCGGTCAAATCATCTAATGCTTCAGTCCTTCTTGATCAAGCGCAAGATGAGGAGATAGATAGTGTTCTTGTGGAGATGATTAAGAAAGTTGCGCCAGATAAAATGCACGGCTAGTTTTGTTATCTAAGAATAGATTATTTAAGGTTTTTGTCAAGATGATCGGTGTAAATTAAGTTGCTCTCCAAGTGTTCGACAAAATGACTTCTGCCTTGTAATCATATTTCTTCTAATATTTGCATTATCCATGTTGTTGGGAGGGAGTATAGTGGGAGTGCTATTGTAACATTCCCATCCTCATACAGTCATACTTGAAGAAGGTCGGGCTTGCTTTGATATTTTTGTTAATTTTAATGTGTTTCCTGGAATATGGAATCAATATTGTATTTAATATCTATTAGTTGGGATTAGTAATTAGTGGTTTGTGAGAAAAAACAAGTTTATAAATGTTTTTGTTTGATATTTTATATTTTATGTAAATAATAATCAATTAGATATTTTAAAACCTAATTCAGGGATCAAATTAATGACTAGTTTAAACTCATAACTTTGGCGGTAAGTTTTGAATTAATCGGGCTGTATCAGTATGACCGTTGCCCATGCTCATCAACTTGATGGTAAAGTAATTAAATAAGGATGTTATTATTACTAACCTTATGGTAACTTGTTATTTTGGGAAACAAATTATGAAGTTTGATTTTTACCATACGCAAACTTACTTTAAATTTATTTCTTGACAGACTTGCCATATTAACTGGTGAAGATACATACCATAATTAAATTAACCCCTCTTATATTTATTTCTCCGTACATCCACATTCACCAGCAAAAAAAAATGACAAAGGGCTAGTTTTTATAAATATCACACAACGATCCATCATAATTAATGATCACCCAAATAATATCCGCGTGCTAATTTATGGATGTGTTTTTTCAGTGTTATTTTATGATTCAAAGCTTATTAACTTTAATTGGAGTTAATTAAATTTAAGTACCGCATCATTTTCATTAGGGTGTATATTGTAAGATTGAGAAATTTGTCGGACCAAATGTCGTTTTCACCGCTTGATTTATTGCGATAGTTTTAAGTTCAAATTGAATTGCCATGTTGATGGGCCTATTAGGCCATAGTTCGAGCAAATTGAAGCCCAATAAAGTAGGCCCACTGAAGAAAACTATCAAAGGCGACGAGATCAGGACCACTCTACATGCAAGAGTAAGACCTACAGGATCGATGTGGTGGTTGTTTGACAATCCGATCTTCCTTTCCGCCACTGTATTTTTATCAATAAAAAATAATTTATTGGTAAAAACATGGTCAAACCTGTAAAAAGGAGTCCTCTGTTGTTTGATGATAGAATGGATATCTGCTTTTCGATTTATGCCTTTTATTCTATTAATATTTCTATGTTGAATTTGTCACATATAGCTAATGCTATATAATTTATGTTTCCTTGTGTGGTTTATAATTAAACTATTACGCAAAAAGAATATGGATATGCATATTTTATTAATGTAAAGATATGATTAAGTTATAAGAGATTGAGTAAAGACAAGGTTAAGGAATATTTGATTCCAAATCCAATCCTTTCGGTTACTATTTAATACTGAATCTGCATGCGGCAGCCTTATTCATTTCGAATTTCTTTTTACTTTTTGCTCTTTTTATAATAAATTCATTATTTTGTCTGGATATGATGCTCTGAGATAAAGTGTAAGAAGAGTTTGGAGTAATTTTCTGTCTTTGGGAATTCAATAGAATATCGGAGCAATTCAGCAAAGCTAAACCGTTTCTTGAAGTTACGGATCTAATTTTGTCAACTTTCCTTACCTATATTGTTTTACCGATCAGAGACATTACTTCCAGGATGATGAAATCTTAATATTTAATGAGTTTATGATTTTAACTCAAAATTCAAAATATATGATGCATATAAGGGATGCTGATAATGGGACGACGGCTAACTGCTAACCGTTAATACCATCGTTGTTCTAAACAATTTTCCAGTGAACGATTTAATTACTCAAACTATTTTTTCTGGGATTTCTCTCGGTCCGTTACACACTATTGGGATCTTCTATCCCACTCTATGTTCCACTTGAATAACTCTGTACGAGGTTACTGAGACAACCTTGAGAGTGAGACATGTAGTGGGACATAGGGTGGGACAGAAGATCCCCACCCATTACACACAGTGCCCTTTTTAATAACACTCCTTTTTGTTATTATCGATTTTATTTTATGTGATTAATCATATTTCTTCTAATATTTGCATTATCCATGTTACATTAATGTCCCATGCCTTGTTTGTGTTGGAAGGGAGTATAGTGGGAGTGCTATTGTAACATTCCCATCCTCATACAGTCATATTTTGTTAATTTTAATGTGGTTCCTAGAATATGGAATCAATATTGTATTTAATGTCTATTAGTTGGGATTAGTAATTAGTGGTTTGTGACAAAAACAAGTTTATTAATGTTTTTGTTTGATATAATTTTTTTTATGTTTTAATTGCTAAATCGCCAATGAGAATGATCAAACAATGGAACAATACGTGAAGGATTAATCACATTAGGTTAAACATAGGTGACATACTCACAAATAACGTTTTTAGTGAATTTTAAACTCATGAATTTTCCGTCACAGACTAGTCACTTTAACTACTATGTCATTCTAAGGGAACTATATTAGGTACAATATTATTTAGGAATATGTGGGATTTTTTGCAATAAATCTCATCATTTTTTATAATGGACAAGCGTAGCGGTGTTCAAAGTTCGGTTATAGCCTGTGGTAGCAAACAAAGTTAGACCCTAGTTCAGTCTTGCTTCGTAAAATATTTGAAATTCGATTTTCGATTCGCTCCGGTCTATTCACCGATTTGACCGGATTGAATCGAAAGCCAATTAAAAAAATCTCCATTCATTTCGCCCAATTTGTTTTGTATTTCTTTTCGAACCGTCTCACCCGACTTATCTTGTTTCCTAAGAAGGAAAATAATTCATACACGAACTCCATTTTTTCTTTGTGAGACATATTTCTACACACAATCACTCACACATCTACACATAACTACTCACTCACCAAAATCTCCGTGCTAAAACCAAACAAGATAAGTCGGTTGGAATAAAAGGAGTAATTAATTTTGTATTTATTTTATAATTTTATTTAAAATAAATCCATTCAAATTCTAGTCAAATGATCAAAATCTAAAATCTGCGAAGTTAAAGAAAACAAGAAAGAAAAAATAAATAAATTAAGATCTATAATCTGCCAACTTATATAAAAGGAAAAAATAAAACAAACATTTTATCTACTTCTACACTTGTTCCGATCAACATCATAGTAGTTAGTATACGGTTACTACTTACTCGGCCGTCCGATACAAAACTGGCGATTGAGATTATTTATTTATAAATTTTCTTTATAAAATTAATCCTTTATTTTTAGGTATTTTAATTTAAATCATACCACATATCAATTAGATGTGAAGGTAGTTGAGCTCACAAAATTACATTATAATATACGTGAGGATAATAATGTAAATCGGAAACGATTAGCTGATATACTACCCTTCAAATTTCGAATGAAAATACTTCATTTCTGTAATCAAGAAAAAGATGATGGGTACTAACAACTTTGGGTGAAGTGAGTAGTCTCTCTCCCCTAACCTCTCACTTCCTTTCGGGTCTCATAATGAAGGTAAGGTTGTAATTGATTTCAATGGCATACACGACGTCGATGACGCTGTATCCTTGTTCCGTAAAATGATAAGTACCATGCCACAGCCTCCTGTTTTTGAATTCACTAAATTGTTGAGTAAAATTGTTAAGATGGAACACTATACGATTGCCCTCTCATTGTTCGACGAAATGCGTCAAAAGGGCTCCCCTGTAAACAATTCTACCTTTAGTTTGCGGTGAATTGTTACTGCCATCTCAAGCGTGTGGACTTTGGGTTTGCTTTATTAGGAAGCTTCTTCAAGCTTGGTTACATGCCGAACAACGTGACTTTTACTACTCTGGATGTCAGAACTTTTGGTGTATTGGCCGACATGCTTTGCAAGAAAGGAAAGGTGAAAGAGGCAGAGGATCTTGTGGAAATTATGATGCAGCAAAATGTTAGACCAGATATTTACATTTACAATTCGTTGATAGATGGGTATTGTGTGCGAGGGCAAGTAGATAAAGCCAAAGAGTTGCTAGAATCCCTAGGAGACAAAGGCCTTGAGCCGAATATCATTAGCTGTGGCAGTTTGATAAATGGATATTGCAAGAGGAAAGACATAAGTGAGGCTTGGCGCGTCTTTCATGAAGTGAAAAGGGAATGATGGAGGAGGCAATACATTTGCTTCAAGAAATGGAGGAAAGTGGTTGCACGCCTAACGTGGTGACTCGCAATGTAATGATCAAAGGTTTGCTTAGGGCAAACAAGCTTTCCGAGGGTATTCCGATCTTCAAGGAAATGAGTCGAAGGGGTTTCAAACTCAATTCATCTTTGGCTTCAATGCTACTTGATAATGTAGCAAGAAGAGGAGAAAGATAGTGTTCTTGTGGAGATGATTAAGAAAGTTGTGCAAGATAAAATGTAAGGCTATTGCGAAAGATGATCAGTATCAGGTTGCTTGCCCTCCAAGTGTTCGACGAAATGCCTCAAAAAGGTGTGTATTTAAACGAGTACACCTTCACTCTTACAAATGGATTGCTATTGCTCTCTAAATCGGGTACACCAAAATAAATGTTAATGCAGCTTTGTTAGGACTGAAATCCGCCTCGTACAACTTGTTAAAAGATTAGACGCTAGACATAAAAATCATCCATTAACAAACACCTATATCCTGTACATGAACATGAAGATTACAATGATAGTCTACTTAAACCTTGTATCATCCTGGCATCTGTTGCAAGATTCCATCAACCCAGACTTGCTGCATAATCATGTTTCTTCTAACATTTGCATTACCCTGTGCTGCAAGAAGACAAACATGTCGAGCACAGAATGCACAGTAGGCTCCACATCCATCCATCACAAAACGAGCTCAAGAAATACTTAAGGATCTTCCCTTTACACGCCAAGCATTATATTTTCCATGCCTTGTTTGTGTTGTACAAAACTGTCAACTTCATTCTGCAAGAGGAAATTAGACCAAGCAAGAATCAGCAAACGACAATCACTTAAAACAAATATGAGAGAGAGAGAGAGAGAGAGAGACAGAGAGAGAGAGAGAGAGAGACCTACCTGTATGGAACTGAAAAGAAAAAACAATAACTATAGCAAAACGTGCCATAATTTGTTTGTAATCAATCATGCCGTATTTACGATGTATTACCTTCTAATTGATCATAAATCATGTCTTTAAATGTTTTAAGAGGAAATAACGCAACAAAAGCATTAGGATACACAAGCCTAAAGCAAAGTGTAAATAGTCACATGACAACAGCCAACAGGTACTCACATGAGACAAAAGGCATATTCTTTTTTCTTTCTATAAGAAACAATAACATTAGTATTAACTAGTAGGACTAATGCAGAGTCCAAAAAATGCCTCTGTAGCGGACCATGCGATGGCAATTGACCGTCAGTGATACGCATGATATTGATACAAAGTCTATCTAAATGAATGGAGATAACTATAAACAGACATTCATAATAACTCTTCAACAATATCATATCCATAATTGTTATACCTATTGGAGGTTATAATTCTTATATTAATTTCCATTCAATCCCTAGTCCCAATTTAACTTCTTACTTTCACGTAAAATTATTTATTTTGATTTTTAATGTAAAAATTGTTCATTATGAAGAGCCTAATAACTTAGAAATGGTAACATGAGATAAATCATTAGTTCATGCACAGAAAAATGGCACCACAGCATTAATGAACCAAAAAACCATTGATTCCCACGAAAAATTCTCGTTTCTGATCGATTCCTCATAGAAACGACTCAAAAGCAGCGAATCAATCTTGGCCGTTGATTCTTAAGCATCAGTCAAAGATTCCCGACTCAAATGTTTGCAATTCGAGTCCCCTTCCCGGGCAAGAATCTTTTTTTAAATATCAACATAATCTTCCAAATCTTTATCAATTAGGACTAGATTTTACATACATATCTCTTATCAATATATTGTATAAATTTGGTGAATTTTTGTACCTGTCATCACCCTTTTTTTGAATAAGCTATGGTGTATAAGAAGTAGGTGAATTGGTTAGTGCATAAAACTTTAATAGCTGTTGCTTTTAGAGTTTTCGGATTAAGTAGGTGGGCGATGTAGTTAGTAAAACTTTAATTGCTAATTACTTTTGACTTGGGTAATGGCTCATTGATACTTAAATATCCTTATCGATTCTTATGAATCGTTGTACCATATAAAAATGAATCGGTTCTCAAACTAGACTTTTAAAACATTGCATAGCATTGACTAAAACCGAAGGAATTGATTAACCTTTACGTGACATGGTTTGAGATCAATAAGAGCAAGAGACCAAAAATATAACTTATCAAGATTTGTTGTAATGCTTCTTACAGTAAAACTTCTATCTTACATGACCGCCCATTAGAAACATGTCAAAGGAGGTATTTAGGTAAAGGAGTTTTTTTTTTTTTTTTAAATTCAGTTCGGATAGGTCTGAGAATTCTCTTAAAACATTCCTTTATCTTGTCATTTACTAAAATGCTTCTTATAAAAACAGAATTTACCTAAAACATAATAGTACATCCAAGGTTTTAAAAAACCCAATTGAGGCCCGCCTCGAGGCGCGCCTTGAATCGAAACGGCGAAAAAACGCCTTGAGGCGTACGCCTCAGACCATACGCTTCATCTGAGCGCCTCGTTCCGGCGAGGCGCGCCTCGAGGCCCGCCTTTGAGACGTTTTTTCATTGAGGCGGTCCTTTTTTTATCGGGCCGACTGAATTCTTATGAAATTAATATAATTGGGCTTAAACCTAATTACATTAATTAGATTTTCAGTCAGTTCAACCCAAAATATTTATATTAGAATCAAAATTGAGTAGAAAACAGCGTGAATTGAAATTAATATTAGTGTTGCTTCCAGAAACGAAGAGGTTATATTAAATTAGACATTTCTTTATGTGATTAGTTGGCTGAAGTTTTATTAGATAACTGAGTATAATTAATTATTTAACTTAATAAAACGAAGAGGTTAGATGAGCTAGTAAGATTCATTGTATTTCTCTTCCAGAAAAGATATTTTGGCCACAAATTCCCATGTATTTCACTAAAAAGTTAAAATCCTAGTTGTGGAGAATATTGAATCCCATGTATTTTGAATTTGAGAGTACTTTTGACTTATGTGTTATTATATATTTATTATGGGGAAAAATTAAATTTACGCCTCAATTTTACGCCTCGTTCCGTTTCGAGGCTTACGCCTCGTGAAACTATGAAAAAATGCCTCGAAACCCGTTTACGCTTTTTAAAACCTTGAGTACATCAATAATCTCATGAAGTATGAATAAGTAAACAGGCCCTCCCACATACAGCCTATTACGGAAGGTGATAAAGAAGAACCGCATCAGGAAAGTATATTCATGGGATAGTTACTATAAAAAATATCTTGATTTATGTTATGCTTAAGTCATTAAACAAGTGGAAGCTCTCTGCAAGCTAGAGAAAGATTTTTAATCTAGGATTTGTTAGGCTTAATGTGTTTTCAGTGATTGGATTTAGAAAATTATACTTGTGTGCAGTAATAGAAAAAGGGGATTGATTTTTTTTCACTCTACAACTTTGCAAGGCTGTTCACGGCCTAGCTGCACCTACCGTCTCTTTTTTTTTTTTTTTTTGGGGGGGGGGGGTCAATATCAGCAATGCAGTTTATCCAACGATAAACCTAATCCCGAATTATAGAGCAATGACACAATCAAACCTGAATGAACAAAATGTTCGATTGAATCATACCAGTCTCTACTTTGGGTTATTACTCATTTTTGTACTTGCTGTTTTATCTCATGGTCTTGATTGTGTAACATCACTAAGAAAATAGGCCCACCCCGAGATGAGATCCTTCCAATTCAGTCATGCTCTAGCCATGAAGGACCGATCCCCCAAAGTTATCACGAGAGATTAATTTATTCAATTAGCCCTTCACAAATTAAGATAATTAGATTCCAAAGAACAACCCAACTGCAAGATCATACCAGTCCCAAAAATGTATGAATTCTACTTCAAGTAGACAAACCTAGCCCTTGTCGCCATAGACCATACAATGCAAAGAAACCAAATGTAACGTAATAAAAAATGAGCATTTCAAATTCCTTGTTCTACAACTTGCATCTTAGTGCAAGTCATAATTGGCTAAAAGAAGTAGTAAGTACTAAGTCATGAACTTGCAGCACATATGAAAGCAAAAACATATTAATGTGCTCTTCGAGATGAAGAAACCACTAAAGCGATAAGAAAAAGTGCAACATAAATAAGTTACCTTAGCACAAGATATCGACAAAAAGCTTCACAGCAGGTTTGCCATTGAGCCAACTTAACAAGACAAACTAGTTGCAGATTGCAAGCTTCCCCATATTTGATTCATCAGCTACACCGTAATCAAGACAAAGCTCTCTCAGCGGAGGAATATTCTCCATAGCAAACAGCATCAGGTGTGGGAAAGACAGATTACTGTGATCATGCAATACAAGCTGCACCAGCACGTTTGGACTCGAACTATGGCTCATGTAGCACGCGACGTTCCTCATTCTCGAAACATCCATAGCAAAATCCAAAGGAGGGGTTGATGGAACTTCAGGGCACACATAGTCGGAGAATACTTCCGACAAATTACCCCATTGTTTCCAACTTGCAGCAAAACGACTTGGGTAGATTAACCTATCACCATTCATTGTGAATATCTGCGCTTGCTCATGAGTGAGAACAACTCCAACATACTCACAAATAAAAGAACCAGCTTGGATCAAGTCCAATGACCTCACTCCCCAACCAGTTTCCCTTGACCTAAACACTTCAAATCGATTCCTAACCCCCTTCTGTGTCACACGGTTACGACAAGAGATAGGGCAACTACAATGTGGCCCACATTCAAATATCAAGGGTTTTCCCCTCACCAAAACTCCATTCAAGTCATACGCAAACTCACCCCCATTTTTCATAGCACATAAGCAATCATCCAAACAACCTGTAGCACAATTACAACCCTGGTTCCTGGCATTATATGCAAATGGTGGAAAAACAGTAGTAACAAGATAATCATAATAGATAGGGTCATGGTCCCCATCAAGATCATTGTAGAAGAAAACCGGGTAGTTTTCCTTTTTCTTCGACAAATCAAACGTAACATAACCTTTAGGGCGAACTTCTAATGGCCTAGTCCTCAAACTCATGGCAAATTTCATCATACTACTCCCCATCTCAACCTGATTCTCAATCCTAATAAGCTTGAACTTAAACACCCCAAACCCCGATTTCCCAACATCAAACCAAGTATCAACAATCTTATACAATCCATCATAAACATAAACTTTACCACTGACACTACCTTCATATTTAAAACCGCGAATAACTCTAACCTCAACTCCATAGTTCATGCTCCTCTCCAATGCCAAGTTCCCACATTCGAGCTTTTGGTGGACCACTTGCTTGTTATTCTTGTCCTGCCCTCCATGGCCGGTATACACTATAACATCCCCTGCATCCTCATCATCTTCGTAGCCACCGGAGACAATAATGCTCGTCGCAATTGGCTCCCCATTCGAGCTCTGGCTAGAGGGGACGTAATCAATTCCAGCCTGCGGCTGTCCGTGCAATCCAATTACGCACATTTCCATTCTAAAGAAGAAAACATCACCGATGAAAACGCCGGGCATATTCCCCACGATTCTCTTATCGCGATTCAGCCACAACCCCCGCTCCCTCATTATCGCCGCCGCCTTCAAGTCCCCCCTCGTGCGGCGGTGGGGATTCGCGTCCCTCCGCTTATCATCCTCCGCGGCTGCAAACACGCGCAGCGAGTCGAAGAGCATTCGCGTCTTGCGGACCATATCCCGGAAGTAGAACTCGTCCTCGGCCTTGAGATCCATGATCCGAACCAGCTCGGAGGAGCGAGTCGGGTACTTCTTGCTCCCGCGGGGCGTGAGCACCACATTCGAGAGGTTGGATTGTTCCTCCGGAACTGAGACAATCGCGAGCGAATCCGGGTCGGATTCGGGTAGCGTAGCAAAGCCGCCGTCGGGTTGAATGCCCTCGGGAATGCTGGACTGGAAGAGGCAGTGGAGACGGGTCAATTCGGAGAGGAGGTCGACGGAGGATGCGGCGGCAGGGGTGGCGGAGGAGGAGGAGGCCTGATACGGCGCTGGCGAAGGTAAGGGCTCGTCGAGAGGTTCGAGTTTGGGCTCGATTTTAGGGACGAGAAGCGCGGAGGTAGAGGAGGTGGAGGCGGAGGAGATGCGGCTCAGATCTTGCACCGGCGGTAGATAATTGGAACCCATTTTGGGAAATTGATATTCCCAGCAAGTGAAGAATCTTAGAGAGCGATTAGTGCGTTATTCTTGGCAGCGGTTGAAGAATGTGAAAATTGATGAAAGAAAAAGGAAACCGTGCAAGCAGAAAAAAAATATGTTAAAGTTAAAAGGCATCGGTAAAAATAGTCCTCAAACTTCGTGTTTTTGCGAATTTTATCCTTAAACAATTTTTTTTTTATTTTTTTGACCCTCAACTCCTTGTTTTTGCGATTTTAGTCCTACCGTTAGATTTTCCGTCAATTTTAACAGTAATTCAATTTTAATTTTAAAAAATTAAAAATTAAAAGGGCAAAATCGGAATTTTTATTTATATGGACCAAAATTGCAAATGAAGAATTATTTGGGACCTATTTAGCAAAATTAAATAGTTTAAGGACTGATTTCATAAGTTTTAGACAAATAAGTTAATTGTTTCGTATCGACGAGATTTTGCATTAAATTTTTTATTTTTCATATAACTTTATTGTTTCGTATCAAATATAAGCTAACGAAGATTTCGTACCAATATAAACAACATTTAATTTGAAATGCAAAATATATACTGTGAATTAATCATTAAAAAACAAAGTTATTATCACCCAAAAATTTTACTTCAAAATAACCATTTAGTGCATAATATTTACTTCAAAATAACTAGAATACGAGGAGAATTGCGAATCCGCAATTGATGAGCTCGCTGACGAATTGCAGAGGAGACCGACGGCGAAGAACATTCTCTGGAGCTCGCAGCGGAAGAGGAAGTGGGAGATGAATCCGCCGAAGCTGATGAACACGGGGACGAGGTAGATCCAGGCGAGTAAATGGCTGAGCTGATCATCACGCTGGTAGCGGACGTGAGTTATGGTTACGACCTTCAATGGCGGGTGGTGGCGTTGGGGATTCGTCATGACAGTTATATACAAAGAATGTGAATACGAGACTAACCTTGTTTGCAGTAGTTTTTATTGGCTAATTATAGTATTTGTAAATAAAACTAATATTTTCTGTTATTTACGAACTGATACATATTTTCCTCGTATTCTATTATTCATGAAAAATTATGAATTAAATGTTTTTTATAACATATTATTCATCGTAAATTACGAACTGACACATATTTTCCTCGTATTCATGTTATTTTGAAGTAAATATTATGCTCTAAATTGTTATTTTGAAGTAAAAAAAATTGGGTGATAATAGCTTTATTTTTTAATGGTTAATTCACAGTAATATTTTGCATTTCGAATTAAATTTTGTTTATATTGGTACGAAGTCTTCGTTAGCTTATATTTGATACGAAGCAATAAAGTTATATGAAAAATCGAAAATTTAATGCAAGATCTCGTCGATACGAAGCAATTAGCTTATTTGTCTAAAACTTGTGAAATCAATCCTTAAACTATTTAATTTTGCTAAATAGGTCCCAAATAATTCTTCATTTACAAATTTGGTCCATATAAATAAAAATTTCGATTTTGCCCTTTTAATTTTTTATTTTTTAAAATTAAAATTGAATTACCGTTAAAATTGACGGAAAATCTAACGGTAGGACTAAAATCGCAAAAACAAGGAGTTGAGGGTCAAAAAAACAAAAAAAAATTGTTTGAGGACAAAATTCGCAAAAACGCGAAGTTTGAGGACTATTTTTGCCAATTTACCTAAAGTTAAACTAAGTAATACTCCCTTGGTCACATTGAAAGCGTCTTATATTCCTTATTGGGTTGTCTCATTGGAAACGTCTTGTTTCTAAAAAAGGCAAGAATATGTGGACAAGATTTAACTATACAAAAGTCAAACAACATACACCACATATTATCATTTTCTTAACCTCCGTGCCCAAAAGAAACAAGACGCTTCTAATAGGACGAAGATAGTATTCAATAAAGTAATAATCTCGTTAAAATAATAATTTATTTCAATTTTAAATATGAATTAATATATTAAAATAATATTCGATAAAGTAATAATTTTGCTAAATAAATTTTTTTTCTCGATCTCAAAATTTTTACTTTATTTGAGGTTTAACTATAGTACTGACTAGTGAAACTTTCTCTCACTTACTAATGAGTTTGATGACGTGTTATTTAATTTTTACTATCATTTATGTTTATAAATTCTTTAGACAAATTAGTAAATCTCATCCTCAAATTTTTTCAATTTTGCAAATATTTGTCTTCAATTTTCTATTGTTTTTTTTAAAATTATTTTTTACAATTTTAGTCTTACCGTTAATTTTTTCGTCAGTTTATCGCTTAATTAAAAATTAAATAGGACAAAATTGAAAGTTTATATCTATATGAATCAAAATTGCGAATGAAGAATTAATTAGATCTATTTAATAAAATAAAATAATTTGATGACTGATTTCATTAATTTTAGTCAATTAAGATAAATGTTTCATATTTAAAAAAATTTACATTAAATTTGTCAATTTCATATAATATAATTGCTCACTATCAAATTAGGCTAATTATAACATAATAACATCGTATCAAATATTTTGGGTGACAATTAGCATAATTAGTCTTTATTATAACATAATTGCAATGCCATGTTAGCTAACTTAGCTTACGACGATGAGGAGAGCCTAATGAGCTGCCCGCCGTCCACCACTCCGAGCATTCAAAGGAGAGGGTGAATGAGACTACTCCGGCCAACGAGTCGAAGAGGCGATTTTACTTCCTCCGTCCTGTTAATATCGTCTGGTGTTTTTTCAGCATTGATATAAAAAAATAGTTGTATATTTAATTATATTAAGAAATTAACACAACTTTCGAGGAATAGTTAGTTGGAATGAATGAGAATTCATTAAAATTTTATTAAGGCGTAATCGAGACAATTTGATTATTTATTTTCAGAATTTTTTTTCCATGTTGTAATTAAAGAAATAATGTAAAGTTTTCAAAATCATAATTTTCTAAGTTCGTAGTGGTACATAATCGTGTGAGAGAGAAAATTTTGGAAAGAAAGCGTATAAGAATGTGGGGGTGGGTAGTGAGTAATGAGGGTCCATCTGATTTAAGAATATAGAGTGTTTTTTGTCATTGAAGAAAACAAGACAATATTATTAGGACGGCTCGAAAAGAAAAAACAAAACAGTATTAATGGGACGGATGAAGTATAACATAGTTGATTTGTACCAAATATTTTGGATAACAATAGCACAATTGGAAGCAATTATGTAATATGAAAATTGACAAATTTAATGTAGATTTCGTCGATACGAATCAATTAGTTTATTTGGCTAAAATTAGTGAAATCAATCATGAAACTGATTTTGTGAAATAGGTCTCAAATAATTCTTCATTTACAATTTTGGTTCATGTACTTATAAACTTCTAATTTTACCCTTTCTATTTTATTTTATTTTTAATTAACTGACGAATTGACGAAAATCTAAGAGTGTGACTAAAATCGCAAAAAAATAAAAATAAAAATAATAATAATAATAATAATAATAAATTTGGGGACAAAAAAATGATTGATGACAAATGTCACAAAATCGAAAAGATTGAGGATGAGATTTGTTAATTTGCTATGTTTTTTAGGGACTTTTGTTTTTTTTTATGTTCTTTTCAAGGTTTAATAATTACTCGCTCCGTCCTACTCTATTGCGTTCATTTCCCTTTTTTTTCACTCTATTAGTCTCATTTTATTTTTTAATTTAAATACTTTTCTAATGTACCTAGTAGACCCTATAATTTTATCTTACTTTATACATTAAAAAAATTAATCTTCGTAACGAAAAAACTGGGAGGTGGAATGGAGAGAGTATATTAAGCAAAATGCATTTAAATCCGGAATTTTGAAGTAAAGCACTAGCTTTTTTAGAAAGGGTATTATTCCTTTCAACATAAGTCGTTAAACTTAAAATGTCAAAATGAGATCTAGGCAGGTCTTTTTATATGGGAAATTGATTGCAAAAAAAACTAAATATATGTTTTAATTCTTGATCTTATGATAGATGAATGATGTCTTTGCAAATGCATATGCTTTATTTGTTTCTACTTAGGGAGTGTTTGTAAATATTTATTATAACCAATTTTTATTTATTTTTGCTTAAAGTTGAAAGTAAGTGATTTTAAGCAAAAGTAAAGAGTTTTTAGAATTAATATAAAAAAACACATAGTTTTTGGTAGATCATAACATTATGGTGTTTTATGCGCAAAAAACATCTCTTCTTAAAAGAAACTACTTAGTCAAGCAGTTTAGCTAACACAAATTATGGAGAATGCAGGTCTTGCAAACACTAAAAACTGCTTGTGCGGTAAAATAAATAAATAAATAACTAAATAAATAAATTAAATAAGTTCTTGCAAACACACTCTTAAAGTTGAAAATACAGTAGAACCTCTATAATTTAATACTCGGTAAATTTATAATTTCTCTAAAATAATATTTTTCTCCGATCCTAACTCGAGCCAGTGTAAAAAATCATAAAATTCGATAAGATAATAATTTTTCAGAAAATCCTCATGCAATATATGGTGCAGTCAATATCATAAATTAATAATTATTTAAATCACCAATAACACTGAGATAATTTTGAAAATATTATTACTGTTGTCTGCTTTTTTAAAAAAATTTAAATCTAATTGAATTTCATCACTAACTTTTCTAATTGTATCCAATAGTTCCGGAGTTCTTTAAACTACAACATAAAATTGTGATTAGTCCTAAATGCAATAAGTATTTCCTTGTGTGTAATGATTCAAAAAATTGTACTAGTCTTTAGTGTTTTTAGTGTTCACTATCACTGAAAATTAACTATATTCATTATACTTAATTTTTAAATGAATAAATTCTTTAGTTTTTAACAAATAAGTATAATTCATCGTTCTAAATAGTAACTAGTCAAATGATGTTAAATATGTTACATAAATAAACTTATAACCTTTTATTAATTTAATTAATATTATATTTCGACAAAATCCGAGAACTCTCTCTAAATTAATAGATATTAATAATAAAATCTCACAGTTTTAATAATATTTAGACAAGTTAACTTATAATTATTTTTAAGCAAAAGTAGGAGATTTTTGAATTAAAATTAAAAAAACATACTTTTTGTAGCTCTATATTGTTTTAAACACAAAAAAAACCATCTCTATTCTTGCTTAAAAAGATCTACTTAATTAAGTAGTTTTACTCCTTAATTTTAGAGATCACTGATATGATTTAAACATAAATAACAATTGATGATTTATATAACCAATTCAATTAGAAACAAAATCATAAAAATAGCACAAAAGTTTGTGTGTATCATTTTCGTATACCCTTGTGTATACCACATCGCAAGGGTATTGACATGTGTTAAATATGACCCACTTGATTTAATGAAAAATATCACATGTCAATACTTTTGTGGTGTGGTACACACAGATGTATACGAAAGTGGTACATACAAGTCGCTTCGTAAAAATAGGGATTGGATTTAAGATAAGTAAAGTATTACTAGTAAATAGACAGTAAAACATAGTACTCCCTCCGTTTCTTTATTGATGTCTAGTTAAATATGGGCACGGAGATTAAGGTAGTGGGTGTAAAGTAAAAGGTGATGGGTCAAAGTAGATTTAGAGATTATTTTATTATATTTTGTTAAGTTAATTAGTAGCTAATACAAAATTAACTTCTCCTCATTTTTTTTACTGTGCGTCATTGTTCATAAAATAAATTAATTTATTTATAAAAATTGATGAACTCTGGAAAAAGCATACATTTACCATCAGATGAACTTTGGAAAAAGCATACATTTACCATAAGATGTAAATTGCGTCACTGTTCATAAATTAAAAAATAAATTCATACAAATCCGAGTGGTAAGAGAGAGCCATTACTTTATTCATAAATGTGAAAATTAAGTTTACCGCCAAAGGACAGTAAATCGATTAGCGGCAAGGTGAAAAAGAGTAATTCAAATCTTGGCAGCTCCAATATTAGCTTACATATGAAACTCTCAAATCCAGATTCATTTCCAACATAATCCAAAACTCTCATTCTAAAGCAAAGTGAAAAACTAATGGCTAGGAGGAAAGATCTAACTACCAAAGAGAGGAATGCCATTTTTCAGTTCTTACTCATCGACTCGAAAAACGGGAGGCCTTTGAAGGGCAAGATGCTCGAGGCAAGCCGAAAATGGGAGTGCTGCCCTCGCACCATTAGTCGTCTTTGGGCTGCAGCACAAAAGCAACAAGAAAAAGGTGAAGCAATTTACTTAAAAAGCACAAAACCAAACCACATGCGAAGTAAAAGAGTCACTATCGACATCGAACTTATACAAAGCATAGACTGAGCCAAAAGATCAACTGTTGGTCCGGAGACGATAGTCAGGTGTAGAGGGGGGGGAGGGGGTGAATACACCTGAGCACAGTTTCTTTTCTCAAACGCGAAGGACAGCTGAGCTGTAGGTTGCAACTGATGAACAGTGCCAAATAGTAACCTTCGATCGCGGGTCAGAAGTGTGCCAACTACTGAGCTCTCCTACTGACTTTTGTCAGTACTTGAAACTCAGTCGGAGACGTCGTGCGGATAGGAGTGTGGGGCCCGGAGATTCGTCTCAGTTTGATTTCGCAAGTTAAATTATTTTGGCTAGTGCGCTTTGAAAATACGTTTTATGCAGAATATGATTTTGTGATCAGTTGTAAGCTATGCAGTAAAACCGTAAATAACACAAGCAATTTTTAACGTGGTTCGGATACGCAAGATCCTACGTCCACGGTCCTGCTGAACAGGAGGTCTTGTTGATTTTTCTAAGCAAGCCTCAACAAGGAATCTGTGCACTGGACAGACCCTTCTAAGTTATAGTCCTTAGCGACTTTACAAATCAAACCGCGGTTTGAAGGGGAGGGGATAATCTCCAACTAGGAAGGAGTTCTTACAATAAGAACAATCACTAAATGTGAACTCCTTCGAATTTCTAAGCTATAGATATGGCAATGAGCTTAGCTAGAGAAGAGGGATCTAAAGAACTCTAGAGAGAAGAACTAATGATATTCTATTGGGCAAGTTCTTCACTGGATTGATCTTGAATGCGCTAGAGTTGCTTGAAAGCTTTGAACGTTTACCCTTGATATCCCGTGCGTGAAGCTCGGATTTTCTTCTCTATTTATAGTCGTGAAACTTGCATATGTCTGTTGGAGACGACGATGCCACGTGTCACAACCTTCCAAAGAAAACAGCCATAAATTCGAATTGTTGCAGCAGAGTTGTTGATACTGTACATGAGAGCAGCTTTAGTTGGTCAAAGCAGATATCACGTTGACGGCTTCTCATTGGTCGAGGTTTGTGGTAGGTGAGATTGTGTCAGACATCGGAGTTGACTCTCCCTAATCCTCGTATGGTCTTCTGCTGACTTTCGAAAAGACTTTAACAGCTGGGTCGTTTCCTGTCGGATACAGTAGACTTGAAACAGTCTCTGTCTTGTTCGTCTGAGTCGGCTGACAAGAGATATTCTCTTGAGTGTGGTCAGCTGATGACTGCGAATGTACTGAGCTTGCATAGAGTTCTTCTGCTGATGTCTGTCAGTTGATGAGATGTCTTCTACTGAGGCGAAGATCAGCTGATAACTCAAGAACGCAGGCTCTTACACTGAAGACGTGGGGTTCTGGAAAGTAACTTCGACAGAAGATCAATCCAACATTTTACCCCGTACAGGACATAGACATAAGGATAAATAAATAAATAAATAAATCAATATCAGTCTAGCCTATACATCAGCTATTCCTATCAAGACACCACACTACTAATATCAGCTGAGTTTTGGGATCTTCAATTCCATAGTACTACTACGATTTCCCCCACTATTATTTTAACCCACTAACTGCTGAGTATCATCTACTGACTCATAACCCAACAATTTCCCCCTAATTGATGATGCCAAAACCTCTAGATAATACAACTAAACTACTGATATAGATATACTTCAGTAAAACTGAATCAGTTAACTTCATGAGGTCAGCAGTTGAGAGAGAGGCAAAATCAGAGAAACGGTTATGTGTGAGTGTGTGTTAGATCACTTCAGTGATCAATTGTGATAACACAAACGAAAGCCGTGAGACAATGAGTAATTGTCTGGCTAGAAGCAGGAACTGTTATATATATGAGAAGTGAATACTGAGTTCCTATCTTCTATACAACAAGGAAGGAATAAGAAGACTACTGCTGGCGTCTGAACTTCTTCGTCTTGCTCTTGAAATCCGCAGACTTGTCAGCAGGGGCTTCCAAACCATAATATTTATAGATCCTTGCGCGCAGAGTTTGGATTTCCTCGAGATCAGCAGGTAGATCAGAACTAAGGTCATGGTGATAAGCTGCTGCTTTGATCTCGTCTTCTATCTCCTTCATGCATAATATGCCACGAGTCGTCCTTGGAGGAGGGATACGTCTGAATGCAGGGGCTCCGAGAGGTAGCTTCTCCCTCTCTAGGATCAGCAGAAGTTGAGCTATGAGCCGGGCATTATACTGATGAATAAATTTGTCGAACAGTTGATCAGCCGGGATCCCAGAAGGATAGAAACCCCATACATAGTATCCTTTGATGAATTCCTCCTTCAGTTCCTCCCATTGCTCGTTTAGCTCCAAAGGTACCCATTTGTCTACATGAGGAGGAGGGGTTTTCTTCAGATAAGTTCCTTTGGGAGCGCCTCTCCTGTAGTACTTGGATGACCTTGGAATTTGCTTCTTCCAGTCGATGACTGGTTCACTGGCCATCTTATCAGTCATCTCTATGATCTTGGCCAGATCTTCCAATCTCTTCTTTTCTCTGAGGGCTGCTGATCTAGTGTCTCCTCTCCGGAGATTCAGTCCTTTCAGCGTAGCCTCCCAGGTGGCTCTGTCTTCTGCCTCTTGCTCTGGAGTGAGTGTTTGTATATCAGTACTCTGAGCCAAGGGCTGAGTGTCAGCGGCAGAAGCTTTAGCTAGCTCCTCCTGAGCTTTTCTCTTTTGTTCTTCCAGGAGCAATTTGGCTTTTGCTTTCGTGATTTTTCCAGTAAGCTTCCTGGGCTTCTTCGCCTTTTTAATTTCCTCTTCGATTTGCTGCTCATAGTTCAGCTCATCTTGCAGTTTCTGAGCAACACGCTGATCAAATGCCTCTTGCTCCGCCTTGGATTTGAACATAGCAGTCGGGGAAGGTGGAGGAGTTGTTTCAGTAGTAATCTCCTTCCCCGGCCTTTGCGGTGGCAGTGGCTCGTCCTCCTGATCGACGAACTGTGCAATCTCCTCGATATGCTGAGCCGAGGATTCTGCGGCTGGCTCAGCCATAGTTGCTGTTTGGACATCTGGGACTTGGACAATTTCGAGAGAGGGTACTGAGCTGGTTCCAGCTTGATCAGCTGAACCTTCCCCCTTCGTTATTACTAGGACCTCTGGTCCTTCTTCCGCCTGAGCCTGATTCGCCTCAGCTTTCTCTTCTTCCTCTACTCCTTCCCCCTTTTTGGCATCATCAGCCAGGGAGAGGCGAGTGCGGATAGCAGTTACCTCCTTCTCCAGATTGTAGCATATATTCTTAATGGTGGTGGCGGTTGTTTGAAGTCTTTGACAAGACGTCGCAAAGAGTGCTCCCAGTCTTTCTCCTGGTCAGCACGTATGTGTTTGATTTGTGCTGCGGACTCATGTCTCAGTTTTAGGAGAGACTCATCATGAGATTCTGTCATCTCCTTCTGAATGAGCTTGAGGGCCTCCGCCTGTTGTTTTATAGCTGTTTGAAGGCAGGAGAAGGCCACTTTGTTGCGCTCGTCCATTGTGGCTTGGACTGCCGCAAGACTCTGAGTCAGCTGTTCAGAGAATGATTTCTGCAGAGAGAGTAGGAGCTGCTGACTCTGAGCGGCTAAGTCCGCCTTCTGAGCTGCGAGGGCGGTCTCGACTATCTCCTGAATATTGGCAGGAGTAGGAGCTTCTGAGACCTTCTTCACCTCTGCTGCAAGTCGGTCTACTTTCTCGTTCTGGGCCTTGGTGTACTGAGACCACTTGAGATGTACGTCCTTGGCAAGGAGACGATTCTTGTCTCCCTGTCGCCTGATGACTTTGTTGACTGACTTGGAGGTCACGAAACCAATGGGTTTTATTTGATAGCTGCTGGTCCCGAGCCTCTGCTCAAATGTCGCGAGTTGTTGCGCTCGACTCGGCTTTGAGGCAACCGGGGCATCACTTGATGTAGAAGGTGGTGGTGATTCGCCCTGCTCGCGGGAAGTGTTACCCTCTGCAGATCCTCCCAAATCTGCTTCCTTGGGTGGTGCATGATCCATGTTATCATCATCATCATTGTCGTCGTTGTCATCGTGATGAGATGGAGGCGAAGGGCTGTTTGTGTTCGAGGATCTTAAGCTCGTAGATAGAGCATAGCAGCGCGAAGATCCTCGAATGATGCTAGATCAGTGGGTTCCCCAAACCCAATGGCTGATTGCAAGCTCTGTTCTTCTGTCAGTAGGGACAAAGCTGACTCCGTCCTAATCAGCTCCTCAAGGATGTCCCAGCTGAGGAATCTCAGTAGCATCTGAGTCCTCGCCCTTATAGCAATTTCGACCAGATCCCGGTGTTCGGCAATCTCGGGGATTCGAGCACCGACCTCTCCCGGTGGCTCGGAGGCGGGTTGAGTGCAAGGTCGTCCATTCGTAGGAAATTTCCTCGGCCGGTCCGGGCAGCTGTCCGACTGGGTCTCTTCAGAACTGATGCGCTGGACCTTGTCCTTCAAGGTGGCACCTTCTATGCCAGTGTCCGCATCAAGTATTGGTTCCTCCTAAGTGGGTGGAGGAGAGGCAAGTTTTACTGGAACCTCAGAAGGTCCAGTTTTGCTGAGCCTCTTCCTCTTGGGTGGGTCGGCACGAGGGGGCAAGTCAGATGTGACACGTTTCTGTTCAGATGGCCCTCGTCCGATAGACTTTTCAGCAGCGGCTCTAATTTTGAACTTGATGAGCTTGCTGTCAAAGTATCTTGAATCAGCAAAGGCTGAGCGGTCCGATACTGATTCTTCGATTATTACGGACATCTTTGTTCCGTACAACAGCTTTCCCACATTAATAAGTCTCCTCTCTCCTGTGGGTGTGGCTGCGAACTTCTGAGTCTGAGCTTTAAGCTCAGCGACATAGTAATCCGTCCAATTGACTTGGACTCCGTCATCTATTATCATCATCAGTTGAAGACGGGGCTTGGACAACTGATCAAATGAGCCGGCGGCGCTCGAAAGTATATGCGTCACAATGTAGGCGAGCCCGTGTACTCTGGTAACAAATGATTCTTTGGCAGCACTGTTTTGAAGACAACGTCGTCTCTGCTGCAGAACTTCTGGACATAGGAGTTAATCTCCTTCTCCTTATATCCAATGGGTGAGACTCCACGAGCTGGAAGATCAAAGGTTAATTCCACGGCGGCTCGGAGATTGATGACGTGATGACTAGCTTCCCAAGTCTGAGGGATCACTTCCTTCATATAAGAAAAACAGGATTCCTCCGCGCCTATATCTTCTATGGATCTCCAGTTGTAATAAACTTCTGCAACTTGTCGAGGCAGATAAGCTCTAGGGTGCTTCGAGACAAGGAGCTCGAGTCCGGATGCTTCGAGAGCCGTGAAGACGAGCTCAACATATGGAATATCCGCCTGGTGCAGAGCCATCGTTGGCTCAAACTGGATGCGCGACTTGATGATCTCGTCGATTTGCGGTGGGGTCATTACTGTCGCCATGAGTATCTGCGAAAAACTCGTTAGCACTTGAAAATAGAGTAAGTCAGTAGAGTTTAAAACAGAAATCAAGAAATTACCGAATAACGGAGAGCTTGGAAATAAAATGCAGAGCAGTTTGAGTTTGAGAAACTGAACGCGAAGAAAAAGCTCTTGAAATTCGAAAATGGCGAAAAGTGGGATTAGGGCGGAAACACAAGGGTTTTAAAAGATATGCAAATCAATCAATTTTAATCCAACGACTGTGGTTAATCTTACATTTTTACATAGACCGCTGTGATTAAATGTTATAAAGGAATGATTACATAGGCCGCCTCTATCCTAGACCCACGTAGGAAATGCGCAGTTTAAAGTAAGGTGAGAAGACATGCATTAAATACGTTGTAGGCAGCATTAAAGTCTAAGTCTGTTAAATGAAAATGGTTTCCTACTGACTTCAACCTTAAAAGTTTTAATGGCGGGAAATAAATGCTCATTAACTACTGAGTGCAAGCGACTGATATAATAAATGTGAGCATGCTTCTGATAGCGTTAAGTATGTAAAGCTATGCAAACCTCTTCAGCTGAACGTTTTCGATCACCGGTTACCGTTAGACTCGAGGAGGATATATGATGGGATGATAGACATGTTCCCCCTATCGCGTATGCCCGATTCACCCGACCGAATCATTGTACCGAGTCTTTGACTGTCAGATCGATCTTTCATCTCGATATCAATTGTTGGTTTCGCTGATACCATTTGTTGTGTACTACTGACACGGTTCAGTAGGATCCAATAGACCTAGCTCAACTGATAATTCTCTGAATCTGTTCTCAGCGTGTGGCTTGGTTAGTATGTCTGCCCTTTGCTTATCAGTATGGATTTTCTCCATTTTGATATCCTTCTTCTCGATATGGTCTCTGATGAAGTGGTGTCGAATATCCACGTGCTTGCATCTCGTATGGAGAACTGGATTCTGAGTTATAGCAATAGCACTTGTGGAGTCACAGTAGATGGGCACTTCATCCTCAGTTATCCCATAGTCTCTCGATTCTGCCGTCGAAGCCAAAGGATCCGGGCACAAAGAACTTCCAAAGCCAGCCATGTACTCGGCTTCGAGTAGTGGACGTTCCCACCGAATGTTGTTTCTTTGAAAACCAAGATATTAGCTTGTCGCCTAGGAACCGACATGTTCCCCGAAGTTGACTTTCGATCTATCCTGCATCCTGCATAATCAGCATCAGAATAACCTGTCAGTATAAGATTATCATCAGCAGGATACTATAACCCTGCGTCAGGTGTTCCTTTTAGATATCGTAGAATCTTCTTTGCTGAGTCTAGATGACTCCGTTTGGGATTCGCTTGAAATCTTGCACATACACCTACAAAGATAAGTTATGTCAGGTCTGCTTGTTGTTAAATATAATAAGGAACCAATAATGGCTCAGTAATCGTAGAGTTAATGAAGCTCCCTCTTTGTCTAGATCAATTTTGAAATTAGTATTCATGGGGATCTTGACTAGCTTGCTTGAATCGCGAACCGAATCTTTTGAGAAGATCTCGAGTGTATTTGGCTTGATTGATGAAAATTCCTTTAGGTGATTGCTTTACTTGAAATCCAAGGAAGTAGTTCATCTCTCCCATCATAGACATCTCGAATTTCTCCTTCATCATTTTCTCGAATTGTTGACATATAGTCACGTTTCTGCAACCGAAAATGATGTCGTCCACGTAGATTAGCACCAGTAAAATGTCATCTCCTGACTTTATGTTGAACAGGGTGCGATCTACTGTCCCCTTCGAAAACCTTTCGAAGTAGAAAGTCCTGATAGGGTATCGTACCAAGCCCCCGGGTGCTTGTTTTAACCCATACGGAGCTTTCCTAAGTATATACACTGATGTCCCCGCGAAAACCAAGGCGGTTGTTCCACATTGACTTCTTCCTTCAAAGACGCCGTTCGTAAAAGCCGACTTTACATCCATCTGATATACTTTGAATCTCTGATGTGTTGCATAAGCTAGGAACAGATGAATGGCTTCCAATCTAGCGACTGGAGCGAATGTTTCATCAAAGTCGATTCCTTCTGCTTGACAGTATCCCTTGGCAACTAGTCTAGCTTTGTTTCTGATAATGACGTTGTTTTCATCGCGCTTGTTCTTAAAGACCCACTTAGTACCAATCACGTGCTGATGTCTAGGTCTGTCAACAAGTTCCCAAACTTCCTTTCTAACGAATTGGTTCGACTCTTCTTGCATGGCAATGATCCGGGCCAAGATCGTTGAGTGCGTCCTCTATTGACTGAGGTTCTTCTGTAGACAAGAAACAAGAATAGAGTGAGCTTTCTCCTTGACTTAATCTAGATCTTGTCCTGATGGTTGCTGATGGATCTCCTATAATGAGATCTGAAGAATGAGCGTCGAGCCATGATCGTCTGAGTCTGGCTTCTTCTTCGATACTACTTCGCACGCGGTCGTAGGTGTGTTAGGCATTTCGGCCGTACTATTACGCGACCGTAGCGGTTCAAGAAGAAGGTTAGGATCTACCGAGTTTCCGGTGTTCGGGGCACTTAGCTCAGGAACATTAGTTGTTCCCCCTGAGTTTATATTCTTAGTAGAGGTCTCAGTTACCATAGGGGCTTCCTCATCGACCGTTGTTACCTGCTGTTGATTCTGTTCATTAGAATCAACCACGTCAGCTACATCGCCTGTTGGTTGAGTCTGTATTTCTTCATCGTCTGACTCATCATCCCAACAATGCTGGATCTTTTCGGC
Organism: Lavandula angustifolia; assembly: GCA_028984105.1. Taxonomy (NCBI): domain Eukaryota; kingdom Viridiplantae; phylum Streptophyta; class Magnoliopsida; order Lamiales; family Lamiaceae; genus Lavandula; species Lavandula angustifolia. Next base: position 10,226,799 of record CM054802.1, on the reverse strand, counting down.
TTTGTCGTTTAGTGCGAGATCATGTAGCTTGCTGCTGACATCTCCAGTGTTTGTCTTTGTAGTTTTCCTATCCTCAGTAACAAACTCATCAAAGACAACATGAGGGCTTTCCTCCACGCAAAGAGTTCGATAGTTAAAGACTCTGAAGGCTTTACTGACTCGAGAGTATCCTAAGAATACTCCTTGATCAGATTTGCTCTTATAGTCACTGGAGAGACTGGCCCGAATAGGTCCATGTGCAGCAGTTGAAGGATTCCATCAGTGGAAGGTAACGAAATTGGTGGATTGTTTTTCTTTGTCTGCTTTCCCTTCAAACATGCTTCACAATTCATGTCTTTGATAAACGATTCGTTGGGCAGTCCTCTGACTTTAGAGTTCTTGGCTAGCTTGTTCATAGTCTTGAAGTTCAGGTGGCTGAGTCTCTTGTGCCACAACCATCCTGTCTTGTCACTGGATTTCATCTTTGTGAGTAAGCAAGCCTCAGGTTCTGCGGTTTTCCAGTTTGCAACATAGATATTCTTTCTTCGCGAACCTGATAACACTATTTTCCCTGTAGATTTATCAACAATATCACGTAAAACCAGGCGATAAAGATAACCTCGTTTAGATTGTCGCGCACTGATCGACAGAAGGAGATTATGTTGAAGTCCTTCAACATATGTTACTCTTGGAACTGAGGCAGTCCCAATATTCAGTGTTCCGTATCCCCTTGTATAGCCTTTAGAGTTGTCACCAAACTCAATTCTGGGACCATCTTCTTGTACGTAGTTGGTCAGCAGGCTCTTTTGATATGTCATGTATCTTGAGCACCCGTTGTCCACAATCCAAGGGTCCTTATGCACCTGCAAAACAGAAACATTTTTAGGTACCCTTTGGTTCAGTTGGGTCCTTACATGTTAGTGGGTGATTTCGGAACCCAGATCTGTCTAGGGACCTTAGAAGTCTGAGACTTCTTCTTCTGAACCTTGTCAGCTTTCTTCTCCACAGGACTTGGAGATACTGACTTTTTGACGATTTTGGGTTCAGGAGCTTTCTTCTTCTGAGGCCTTGTGTTTGTCCTGACCCTGGGCTCATAGTAGTACGAACCATACTAAGCTGGATGTTCATATAGTGGTTCACTGTACTGTTCTGCCCACCTGACCTTCTTGGTTCCCCCTGAGTTTGATCGTGGTGTCCTGGGGCTGGAACCTCTGGTCAGTTGCTTCTTGTTGCTCGGCTGAGATGCAATTATCTTCTGTTTATTCTTCGCCTGAGGTGTTGAGGCAGTACCCTGAACTTTACCTCTGACGAACCTATCAGCCAGCATTTCTGAGCTCTTTGAAGTAGAAGCTTCATGAGTATAGCCAAGTCCTTCTTTCACGGCTGGTGGCCTTTGAGCTCTGAGCATGCTTTCCAACTTCTCCTTTGCTCCTAGGTATCTGTTCGGCCATCGGGTCCTCGCGAGACTTCATCACTTCTTCGAAGTGACTCATAATCCTTTTCAACTTCTGCGAGCTTCTGACTGAGTCGGGCTATTTCAGTATCTTTCTCAGAATTGTCCTTGGTCAGAACTGATATCTGAGTTTCTTGGAGCTGAGACTTAGTCATAAGAGATTTAATCTCTTCCTTGAGTCTCGCAACTAGACTCTCTGAATCAGTAGAGACTTGACAATCAGAAGAAAGTCTCTGATTCTCAGCCTTTACATGTTCTAGTTCGTGGATGGTTCTACTGAACTCTCTGCTCAGCTGAATCTGCTCCTCTAGTAGATCATCGTAGGCTTGTACCACGTCTAGAGGTTCATCTGTGACCGAGCACGTGTCGTGTGTGCTGTGTGAAGAAGAGGTTATATTAAGTTTAGAATTTACCGCAACCTCTTCTCCGGCCATCAGACAGTATTCAACGGTTTCTTCAGGATATGTTTCTCCGATCTCAGTGGCGACAAATGCAGCTTCGTCCTCAGAAGAATACATGAATGTATCTTCCTCGATTGAGTCATCGGATATCTCTCCGGCTATGCAGGCCTGCCTCCTTTGGGCAAATTTTTCGCGCCTGGCCTGCCGTTCTGCTCTTTGAACACCGAGAGTTCGGGACGGTCGATCGATAATGTCCCTCTTTCTTGCGCTTGTAGCACACAGATTGATTTGCTTCTCTTTCCAAATGAGTCATTTGATGGACTAGCAAGCAGTGCTCGTGTTCCCGCAATCGCAGAAGGTTTAGATTCTTCCCTTTTTCGATAATCTTTCTTACCCGAGGGGGAATCTCGTTGTATTTCTTCGACTTTCGACTCTCTCATTTTCTCTTTGATATTTGAGTGCCATCAGTGCTAGTTGGTCAGGGCCTGAAGTCTCAGAGGACTTTGCTTCTATTGTGGCCACTGCCTTGCTGGAAGAAATGGGTTTGACTCCACTTTTGCTGACTGTTGCTTTAAAAGAATGATCAATCTGTGTGTCAGCTGGAGCGCTTGAACATCGTTGGGGTAGGCTGTGCTCAAATTCCTCTGTCTTTAATTCTGAAAAGATAACATCAGGAGTTAGAGCATTAAGATCAGAGCGTCGTAAATAAGTAGCAAAAGGAAGCCACTTCTGTCGAGGTAGCACTCTTAGGATCTTGGTGTTTATTTCTTTGTTGGTGAACGTCCTCCCCTAGTCCATTGATCACATTGATCTGATTAGTAAATCTGACGCTTAGCTCGTCAATGGTTTCATTGGACTCCATGGCAAATGTGTCGAACTTCTGAAGCTCCAATTCGAGCTTATTTTCTTTAATCTGCGGGGTTCCTTGGCTCAGTACAGCCATGGCATCCTAGAGTTATTTTTCCGTTCTGCAGTCTTGCACCCTCCCGAGGTGTGAATCGCTGAGCATAGTCAGAATAGCATTACGCGCAACTCGGTCGAGGTTGTGCAGCTTTTTCTCTTCGAGCGTGAAGGCAGATTTTGAAGGAATAATTAGGGTTAGAAACCGATACCTTCCTCCTAGTGTGTTGTCGCGGCTTTGATTGTTGCTCCTGTGTTAGACCTTCTGATCTGTGTCCCGACCTTTTTCTTCCTCTGGATGGTCAGAGAACTGAAGAAAATAAATTTATCGTCTCTCTGCACAATCTCGCGTGTAGCGTGTGTATATGATTTCGTGTGTTCTGTTCTGAACAGAATACTAATATATATAGGCTTTAAAAGCCAATATAATATTAATATATTTGTAGCCCATTAATTTAATTATATTCCAATGGGCTTCCACATAATTAACCCATAATATAATTAATTAATTTATTGGGCTACTAGTATTTATCAATTAATTGGCCCAGCCAATTAATTCCAGATAAATAACATTATTAAATAATGTAAAATTACATTAATCCATCAATAATGAATTCTGAGAGACAATAAATTACTAGGCAACTAATTGGGCCAGATCAGGGATCCAATACAAGAAATAAAGCAGGGCCTCCAATTAATTAATTATCCATGCTCAGCCCAGAGCAAAATTAATTAATTAACACAGATTCATTCCACTAGAGAATCCGTGCTGACTTACCCCTTTATCCCAATTTGAGCAAGGGCTTGTATTTTAGACTTAACCGATCTCCGTATTTAAGATAGAAATATCCGTTAATTAATTAAGCCCACTGACAGCTTAAATTAATTAACATCTTATATTCCTCGAGCAAGCACTCACTCGACCTTATTAACACACCTGAACTTAATCAACCGGCCGGGTTTAGTGTGCTAATCCTTTCGAGTTCCTCAGGGGATATTATCAACCCATTTTACTAGGATACGGATGCAAGATATAGACAATCAGCCTGAGTCACAAATAACTACTAACACCCAAGATACGTAGATCCAGTCGCAATGACGTTCACCATAGTAGGTCAAAGTGATAGATAGCCAAATGCACTCAATCAAGTCTTACCAAGCTTAAGACCAAGAAAGTCACCGAGATCTTGGTTTTCCACTAAGGTCGGTTAGGAAAACACATCTCACCGTGATCCATCAATACACCACCTTAAGTGTACCAAGTAAAGACAAGCAAACTAAGACAAGCCACTTCTTATCTAAATCTGCACCTTAAACCAACAACTTCATCCTTAAGTTGTCTCAGCTGTGTTAACTGTTTATATCTTGTCAGTTCAACCAATTTGTGTTGTCTTCTGTGATACCCGACACACCACACAAATCTAACTTTTATACAAGATAAAGGATAACATGTGCAAATATACATATTTATCAGATAGGAGAATAAAACAGTGGTAAGGACAAAAACACATTGTATACAAGCATAAAAGTGCTTCCAGTATACAAAATCCCAACAGATTTGTCTTTTGCGACCTTGGCACCAGTCTGTGCCCCTACACCTCCCACATCAGCAAATTGTACGCTGTCGATCATGGGAATGATGGGTCATGTCTCAAGGACGTCCGTCATGCTGTCATGCAGCGATGTGAGGTGCGCATCCATTCTCACACGCCATACCGTATAGTTTTCTACTGAGAACATCGGTACCATCCGAATACCTGACATATCAGACATTATGGGTAAGAGTATAAGGATGTATGAAGAGATGCTTATGCAGTGAAAAACGTTTTCAGGATCTGTTCGAGAAGACCAGTAGTTACAGAACCGATGATCAGAAGAACACCGTCGCTCTGATACCAATTGTTGGTCCGGAGATGATAGTCAGGTGTAGAGGGGGGGTGAATACACCTGA
>CM054802.1:10207115-10217115 GCA_028984105.1 Lavandula angustifolia | reverse complement strand
GGGGGGGGGGGGGGGGGGGGGGGGGGGGGGGGGGGGGGGGGGGGGGGGGGGGGGGGGGGGGGGGGGGGGGGGGGGGGGGGGGGGGGGGGGGGGGGGGGGGGGGGGGGGGGGGGGGGGGGGGGGGGGGGGGGGGGGGGGGGGGGGGGGGGGGGGGGGGGGGGGGGGGGGGGGGGGGGGGGGGGGGGGGGGGGGGGGGGGGGGGGGGGGGGGGGGGGGGGGGGGGGGGGGGGGGGGGGGGGGGGGGGGGGGGGGGGGGGGGGGGGGGGGGGGGGGGGGGGGGGGGGGGGGGGGGGGGGGGGGGGGGGGGGGGGGGGGGGGGGGGGGGGGGGGGGGGGGGGGGGGGGGGGGGGGGGGGGGGGGGGGGGGGGGGGGGGGGGGGGGGGGGGGGGGGGGGGGGGGGGGGGGGGGGGGGGGGGGGGGGGGGGGGGGGGGGGGGGGGGGGGGGGGGGGGGGGGGGGGGGGGGGGGGGGGGGGGGGGGGGGGGGGGGGGGGGGGGGGGGGGGGGGGGGGGGGGGGGGGGGGGGGGGGGGGGGGGGGGGGGGGGGGGGGGGGGGGGGGGGGGGGGGGGGGGGGGGGGGGGGGGGGGGGGGGGGGGGGGGGGGGGGGGGGGGGGGGGGGGGGGGGGGGGGGGGGGGGGGGGGGGGGGGGGGGGGGGGGGGGGGGGGGGGGGGGGGGGGGGGGGGGGGGGGGGGGGGGGGGGGGGGGGGGGGGGGGGGGGGGGGGGGGGGGGGGGGGGGGGGGGGGGGGGGGGGGGGGGGGGGGGGGGGGGGGGGGGGGGGGGGGGGGGGGGGGGGGGGGGGGGGGGGGGGGGGGGGGGGGGGGGGGGGGGGGGGGGGGGGGGGGGGGGGGGGGGGGGGGGGGGGGGGGGGGGGGGGGGGGGGGGGGGGGGGGGGGGGGGGGGGGGGGGGGGGGGGGGGGGGGGGGGGGGGGGGGGGGGGGGGGGGGGGGGGGGGGGGGGGGGGGGGGGGGGGGGGGGGGGGGGGGGGGGGGGGGGGGGGGGGGGGGGGGGGGGGGGGGGGGGGGGGGGGGGGGGGGGGGGGGGGGGGGGGGGGGGGGGGGGGGGGGGGGGGGGGGGGGGGGGGGGGGGGGGGGGGGGGGGGGGGGGGGGGGGGGGGGGGGGGGGGGGGGGGGGGGGGGGGGGGGGGGGGGGGGGGGGGGGGGGGGGGGGGGGGGGGGGGGGGGGGGGGGGGGGGGGGGGGGGGGGGGGGGGGGGGGGGGGGGGGGGGGGGGGGGGGGGGGGGGGGGGGGGGGGGGGGGGGGGGGGGGGGGGGGGGGGGGGGGGGGGGGGGGGGGGGGGGGGGGGGGGGGGGGGGGGGGGGGGGGGGGGGGGGGGGGGGGGGGGGGGGGGGGGGGGGGGGGGGGGGGGGGGGGGGGGGGGGGGGGGGGGGGGGGGGGGGGGGGGGGGGGGGCGGCGCCCCGGGGCCGCCCCCCCCCCCCCCCCCCCCGGGCCCGCCGGGGGCGGGGGGGCGGGGGGGGGGGGGGGGGGGGGGGGGGGGGGGGGGGGGGGGGGGGGGGGGGGGGGGGGGGGGGGGGGGGGGGGGGGGGGGGGGGGGGGGGGGGGGGGGGGGGGGGGGGGGGGGGGGGGGGGGGGGGGGGGGGGGGGGGGGGGGGGGGGGGGGGGGGGGGGGGGGGGGGGGGGGGGGGGGGGGGGGGGGGGGGGGGGGGGGGGGGGGGGGGGGGGGGGGGGGGGGGGGGGGGGGGGGGGGGGGGGGGGGGGGGGGGGGGGGGGGGGGGGGGGGGGGGGGGGGGGGGGGGGGGGGGGGGGGGGGGGGGGGGGGGGGGGGGGGGGGGGGGGGGGGGGGGGGGGGGGGGGGGGGGGGGGGGGGGGGGGGGGGGGGGGGGGGGGGGGGGGGGGGGGGGGGGGGGGGGGGGGGGGGGGGGGGGGGGGGGGGGGGGGGGGGGGGGGGGGGGGGGGGGGGGGGGGGGGGGGGGGGGGGGGGGGGGGGGGGGGGGGGGGGGGGGGGGGGGGGGGGGGGGGGGGGGGGGGGGGGGGGGGGGGGGGGGGGGGGGGGGGGGGGGGGGGGGGGGGGGGGGGGGGGGGGGGGGGGGGGGGGGGGGGGGGGGGGGGGGGGGGGGGGGGGGGGGGGGGGGGGGGGGGGGGGGGGGGGGGGGGGGGGGGGGGGGGGGGGGGGGGGGGGGGGGGGGGGGGGGGGGGGGGGGGGGGGGGGGGGGGGGGGGGGGGGGGGGGGGGGGGGGGGGGGGGGGGGGGGGGGGGGGGGGGGGGGGGGGGGGGGGGGGGGGGGGGGGGGGGGGGGGGGGGGGGGGGGGGGGGGGGGGGGGGGGGGGGGGGGGGGGGGGGGGGGGGGGGGGGGGGGGGGGGGGGGGGGGGGGGGGGGGGGGGGGGGGGGGGGGGGGGGGGGGGGGGGGGGGGGGGGGGGGGGGGGGGGGGGGGGGGGGGGGGGGGGGGGGGGGGGGGGGGGGGGGGGGGGGGGGGGGGGGGGGGGGGGGGGGGGGGGGGGGGGGGGGGGGGGGGGGGGGGGGGGGGGGGGGGGGGGGGGGGGGGGGGGGGGGGGGGGGGGGGGGGGGGGGGGGGGGGGGGGGGGGGGGGGGGGGGGGGGGGGGGGGGGGGGGGGGGGGGGGGGGGGGGGGGGGGGGGGGGGGGGGGGGGGGGGGGGGGGGGGGGGGGGGGGGGGGGGGGGGGGGGGGGGGGGGGGGGGGGGGGGGGGGGGGGGGGGGGGGGGGGGGGGGGGGGGGGGGGGGGGGGGGGGGGGGGGGGGGGGGGGGGGGGGGGGGGGGGGGGGGGGGGGGGGGGGGGGGGGGGGGGGGGGGGGGGGGGGGGGGGGGGGGGGGGGGGGGGGGGGGGGGGGGGGGGGGGGGGGGGGGGGGGGGGGGGGGGGGGGGGGGGGGGGGGGGGGGGGGGGGGGGGGGGGGGGGGGGGGGGGGGGGGGGGGGGGGGGGGGGGGGGGGGGGGGGGGGGGGGGGGGGGGGGGGGGGGGGGGGGGGGGGGGGGGGGGGGGGGGGGGGGGGGGGGGGGGGGGGGGGGGGGGGGGGGGGGGGGGGGGGGGGGGGGGGGGGGGGGGGGGGGGGGGGGGGGGGGGGGGGGGGGGGGGGGGGGGGGGGGGGGGGGGGGGGGGGGGGGGGGGGGGGGGGGGGGGGGGGGGGGGGGGGGGGGGGGGGGGGGGGGGGGGGGGGGGGGGGGGGGGGGGGGGGGGGGGGGGGGGGGGGGGGGGGGGGGGGGGGGGGGGGGGGGGGGGGGGGGGGGGGGGGGGGGGGGGGGGGGGGGGGGGGGGGGGGGGGGGGGGGGGGGGGGGGGGGGGGGGGGGGGGGGGGGGGGGGGGGGGGGGGGGGGGGGGGGGGGGGGGGGGGGGGGGGGGGGGGGGGGGGGGGGCTTCCTCGGCTCCCCCCCGGCCGCCGGGGGGGGGGGGGGGGGGGGGGGGGGGGGGGGGGGGGGGGGGGGGGGGGGGGGGGGGGGGGGGGGGGGGGGGGGGGGGGGGGGGGGGGGGGGGGGGGGGGGGGGGGGGGGGGGGGGGGGGGGGGGGGGGGGGGGGGGGGGGGGGGGGGGGGGGGGGGGGGGGGGGGGGGGGGGGGGGGGGGGGGGGGGGGGGGGGGGGGGGGGGGGGGGGGGGGGGGGGGGGGGGGGGGGGGGGGGGGGGGGGGGGGGGGGGGGGGGGGGGGGGGGGGGGGGGGGGGGGGGGGGGGGGGGGGGGGGGGGGGGGGGGGGGGGGGGGGGGGGGGGGGGGGGGGGGGGGGGGGGGGGGGGGGGGGGGGGGGGGGGGGGGGGGGGGGGGGGGGGGGGGGGGGGGGGGGGGGGGGGGGGGGGGGGGGGGGGGGGGGGGGGGGGGGGGGGGGGGGGGGGGGGGGGGGGGGGGGGGGGGGGGGGGGGGGGGCTCCCCCCCCCCCCGGGGGGGGGGCGCGCCGCGGGGGGGGGGGGGGGGGGGGGGGGGGGGGGGGGGGGGGGGGGGGGGGGGGGGGGGGGGGGGGGGGGGGGGGGGGGGGGGGGGGGGGGGGGGGGGGGGGGGGGGGGGGGGGGGGGGGGGGGGGGGGGGGGGGGGGGGGGGGGGGGGGGGGGGGGGGGGGGGGGGGGGGGGGGGGGGGGGGGGGGGGGGGGGGGGGGGGGGGGGGGGGGGGGGGGGGGGGGGGGGGGGGGGGGGGGGGGGGGGGGGGGGGGGGGGGGGGGGGGGGGGGGGGGGGGGGGGGGGGGGGGGGGGGGGGGGGGGGGGGGGGGGGGGGGGGGGGGGGGGGGGGGGGGGGGGGGGGGGGGGGGGGGGGGGGGGGGGGGGGGGGGGGGGGGGGGGGGGGGGGGGGGGGGGGGGGGGGGGGGGGGGGGGGGGGGGGGGGGGGGGGGGGGGGGGGGGGGGGGGGGGGGGGGGGGGGGGGGGGGGGGGGGGGGGGGGGGGGGGGGGGGGGGGGGGGGGGGGGGGGGGGGGGGGGGGGGGGGGGGGGGGGGGGGGGGGGGGGGGGGGGGGGGGGGGGGGGGGGGGGGGGGGGGGGGGGGGGGGGGGGGGGGGGGGGGGGGGGGGGGGGGGGGGGGGGGGGGGGGGGGGGGGGGGGGGGGGGGGGGGGGGGGGGGGGGGGGGGGGGGGGGGGGGGGGGGGGGGGGGGGGGGGGGGGGGGGGGGGGGGGGGGGGGGGGGGGGGGGGGGGGGGGGGGGGGGGGGCCGGCCCCCCGCCCGCCCCCCCCCCGCCCCCCCGCCGCCCCCCCCCCCCCGCCCCCCCCCCCCCCCCCGCCCCGCCGCCGCCCCCCCCCCCCCCCCCCCCCCCCCCCCCCCCCCCCCCCCCCCCCCCCCCCCCCCCCCCCCCCCCCCCCCCCCCCCCCCCCCCCCCCCCCCCCCCCCCCCCCCCCCCCCCCCCCCCCCCCCCCCCCCCCCCCCCCCCCCCCCCCCCCCCCCCCCCCCCCCCCCCCCCCCCCCCCCCCCCCCCCCCCCCCCCCCCCCCCCCCCCCCCCCCCCCCCCCCCCCCCCCCCCCCCCCCCCCCCCCCCCCCCCCCCCCCCCCCCCCCCCCCCCCCCCCCCCCCCCCCCCCCCCCCCCCCCCCCCCCCCCCCCCCCCCCCCCCCCCCCCCCCCCCCCCCCCCCCCCCCCCCCCCCCCCCCCCCCCCCCCCCCCCCCCCCCCCCCCCCCCCCCCCCCCCCGCCCCCCCGCCCCGCCCCCCCCCGCCCCCCCCCCGCCGCCCCCCCCCCCCCGCCGCCCCCCCCCCCCCGCCCCCCCCGGCGCCGCCGGGGCCCCCCCCCCCGCCCCCCCGCCCGCGCCGGGCGCCCCCCCCCCCCCCCCCCTCCCCCCCCCCCGGGGGGGGGGGGGGGGGGGGGGGGGGGGGGGGGGGGGGGGGGGGGGGGGGGGGGGGGGGGGGGGGGGGGGGGGGGGGGGGGGGGGGGGGGGGGGGGGGGGGGGGGGGGGGGGGGGGGGGGGGGGGGGGGGGGGGGGGGGGGGGGGGGGGGGGGGGGGGGGGGGGGGGGGGGGGGGGGGGGGGGGGGGGGGGGGGGGGGGGGGGGGGGGGGGGGGGGGGGGGGGGGGGGGGGGGGGGGGGGGGGGGGGGGGGGGGGGGGGGGGGGGGGGGGGGGGGGGGGGGGGGGGGGGGGGGGGGGGGGGGGGGGGGGGGGGGGGGGGGGGGGGGGGGGGGGGGGGGGGGGGGGGGGGGGGGGGGGGGGGGGGGGGGGGGGGGGGGGGGGGGGGGGGGGGGGGGGGGGGGGGGGGGGGGGGGGGGGGGGGGGGGGGGGGGGGGGGGGGGGGGGGGGGGGGGGGGGGGGGGGGGGGGGGGGGGGGGGGGGGGGGGGGGGGGGGGGGGGGGGGGGGGGGGGGGGGGGGGGGGGGGGGGGGGGGGGGGGGGGGGGGGGGGGGGGGGGGGGGGGGGGGGGGGGGGGGGGGGGGGGGGGGGGGGGGGGGGGGGGGGGGGGGGGGGGGGGGGGGGGGGGGGGGGGGGGGGGGGGGGGGGGGGGGGGGGGGGGGGGGGGGGGGGGGGGGGGGGGGGGGGGGGGGGGGGGGGGGGGGGGGGGGGGGGGGGGGGGGGGGGGGGGGGGGGGGGGGGGGGGGGGGGGGGGGGGGGGGGGGGGGGGGGGGGGGGGGGGGGGGGGGGGGGGGGGGGGGGGGGGGGGGGGGGGGGGGGGGGGGGGGGGGGGGGGGGGGGGGGGGGGGGGGGGGGGGGGGGGGGGGGGGGGGGGGGGGGGGGGGGGGGGGGGGGGGGGGGGGGGGGGGGGGGGGGGGGGGGGGGGGGGGGGGGGGGGGGGGGGGGGGGGGGGGGGGGGGGGGGGGGGGGGGGGGGGGGGGGGGGGGGGGGGGGGGGGGGGGGGGGGGGGGGGGGGGGGGGGGGGGGGGGGGGGGGGGGGGGGGGGGGGGGGGGGGGGGGGGGGGGGGGGGGGGGGGGGGGGGGGGGGGGGGGGGGGGGGGGGGGGGGGGGGGGGGGGGGGGGGGGGGGGGGGGGGGGGGGGGGGGGGGGGGGGGGGGGGGGGGGGGGGGGGGGGGGGGGGGGGGGGGGGGGGGGGGGGGGGGGGGGGGGGGGGGGGGGGGGGGGGGGGGGGGGGGGGGGGGGGGGGGGGGGGGGGGGGGGGGGGGGGGGGGGGGGGGGGGGGGGGGGGGGGGGGGGGGGGGGGGGGGGGGGGGGGGGGGGGGGGGGGGGGGGGGGGGGGGGGGGGGGGGGGGGGGGGGGGGGGGGGGGGGGGGGGGGGGGGGGGGGGGGGGGGGGGGGGGGGGGGGGGGGGGGGGGGGGGGGGGGGGGGGGGGGGGGGGGGGGGGGGGGGGGGGGGGGGGGGGGGGGGGGGGGGGGGGGGGGGGGGGGGGGGGGGGGGGGGGGGGGGGGGGGGGGGGGGGGGGGGGGGGGGGGGGGGGGGGGGGGGGGGGGGGGGGGGGGGGGGGGGGGGGGGGGGGGGGGGGGGGGGGGGGGGGGGGGGGGGGGGGGGGGGGGGGGGGGGGGGGGGGGGGGGGGGGGGGGGGGGGGGGGGGGGGGGGGGGGGGGGGGGGGGGGGGGGGGGGGGGGGGGGGGCGCGGCCCCCCAATATTATTTTAACCCACTAACTGCTGAGTATCATCTACTGACCCATAACCCAACAATCAACAATAAGAAGACTTGCGAAATGCATAAACTGCAGCCCAAGCACTGTGTGGAGATGGATCAAGGGTGGACTAATCAGAGCTCATTCAAGTGCAATAAAACCTAATCTGACAGCCCCCAATCGATTGCTCAGGTTAAAGTTTTCTCTCAAAGCCCTATAATTTGATAGAATTCTTAATACTCTACGGTTCAAAAGCATGAATAACACGGTCCACATCGAAGAGAAATTGTTTTATATAAGTAGGGCAACACATAAATTCTATTTGACTCCAGGGGAAGCTGAACCACATAGGACATGCAACAATAAGAAGTTCATTACAAAGGTAATGTTCATGTGTGCAGTTTGCAGGCCGTTGTTTAATGAGAATGGTTTAGTTTTTTTTATGGAAAGATTGGAATCTTTCCATTTACACAACAAGTAGCTGCAATTAGAAAGTCAAAAAACAGGCAAGCAGGCACATTGGAGACAAAGCCAATTCAATCTATCACCAAAGAGGTTATTAAAGAGTGCTTGATCACAAAGGTATGAACTTTTAACTGATATCAAGAAAAAAAAACATAAGCATAAGCTTTCTTATTCTTATTTATTCAGATCATTCCAGCAATTAAAGCAAAATGGCCAAGACCTGCTAGCAAACTCATATTTATTCAGCAAGACAACGCCAAGCCACACATCAAAGACACAGATCCAGATTTCAGAGCAGTTGCTAGTTCTGATGGATTTGACATCAGAATAGTTCATCAACCAGCTAATTCACCAGATACAAATGTAAACGATCTTGGATGGTTCAGAGCCATCTAATCAATACAAGTAGAATCATCTTGTTATAGTGTTGATCAACTGGTTTTAGCGGTGCTCAAGTCATTTGAAGACTTGTCACCTATGACTCTGAACAAGGTTTTTCTAAGTCTACAAAGCTGCATGGTTGAAATTATGAAGGTAAGAGGACACAACACCTATAAAATCCCACACATGAAGAAGGACCAACTACTCAGCCAAGAAGCATTACCTACTGATTTGGAAGTGCCATATAGTTTGGTTATGGAATGCTTAAGTTACTTATTTGAGAATGGGTTGGTACAAGATGAGTCAAATCTCAGAACAAGGCTTGGATTCAACTCAGGAAGCTTGGATGCATGATAATAGGATAGGAGTAAGTAATCATAGATCAACAAATTAATCATAGATCAACAAAGTGATCAATAATCATAAAACTGCACCTATATAATCATAGATCAACAAATTAATAATCCAACAATGAGCAATAGTTCATCATTTTAGCCACATAACTGATTCCACATCCACAAAGTGTCGAACCCAAGCATAAACCAATGCAACAAAGGACAGTAAGATAAATTAGAGTTCAGAAATCACCAAATCAAAGTAGCGAGGCAACCATATCCGAAGCATCTACTCACAGATCTAGGGCATCTGCGGTTTTTGTGTTGGAGATGGCCGCACATTGATGCAATCGGAGTTCTCAAACACTCCGGCCTCACCTTCAATCTCCGCTTCTCTACGAACCCACGTTTGTAAAGCCTCGAGCAAAACCTTTTTTTTCGCTGGTCATCAGCGTCGAGACGGCGATGCCGTTCAGGCCAAGGTTCTTGCTCACACAAACTCGCATCGCCGTCGCACGGCGACGAGGAACCCCCGATCTCTACGTCGGCCACCTTCCTGTCGCTCAGATCTAGCGGTGTTAAAGAAGCTGCTTAGTTTTCTTGCACTAAATTCGGAGACATCACAGCGTGGGGGCGCCCCCACAGGTAAGGTTTTCGAGGAAACATCACAACGTGGTGGCGGCGCAGGTAGGGTTTTCGAGTTAGGATAGGGAGGGAATGGTGAGGAGATGAGAGAATGGCGAGCAGCAACGTGTGAGGAGATGAGAGAATGGAGAGTGTTGTAGGGTTAATGTTGATGAACAATAAAGGGGTGGTAAAAGACTAACTTGCCCTCACACTTAATCCCCTTACTAATTTCTTTCCATTTCCGGAAAGTAGACATGAATAACGAAACAAGCATTTCGGGTATAGTGGACATCAATAAAGAAATGGAGGGAGTACAAAACTAACTAAAAGAAATTATATAATAATAAGAACAATAGTATACCCAGATAAGCTTGCTTTATTCCGTTATTCGTGTGCGATCACGTGACAAAATAGTACTCCCTCCGTCCCATTATTAATGTTCCATCTGTCTTTTTTTGATTGTCTCATTATTTATGTCTCATACCAAATAAGGAAATAAATGAGTGGACCACAATCAATCTAAGCAAGTGGACCCCCACCCCTTTATACTTTTACACCACAATTTTATATATTTACCTCCACTATCTTAATTACCGTGCTAAGTTCCAATGGGACATAAATAATGAGACGGATGAAGTATTTGATTGTGTTTCCGATTGAGTTTTCAGCATTTATGTTGGAATTGACCATGTATTTATTATTTGTAAGAAAAAAAAGTCAGCATTTATGTTGATAAATTAAATGAGGAAAACCTGCATTTGTTGGCTGTTGCTTAGCATCTCTAAGAGAAACTCGAGTTCCCTCACTCTACTCTATTGTAGAGTTCACCCACTATTGTAGAATAAAATGTTGAATTTTTTCAAATTCATCTCTAACGGCCAACTTTACATTTAATTTTACAATAAAATATTTTATTTTGATATTTTTTTATTAACTAATATTATATTATCTATAAAAGTGAAAATCATATACTCCTTCCATCTTATAAAAAGTGTCTTATTTTTTTTTATCGTCCCATAGAAAATGTCTTATTTCTAAAAAACAAAGGATATGTTGATCAAAGTTAACAAGCCAAAAGTCAAATAACATAGACCATACAATACAAGTTTCTTAATCTCCGTGCTCCATAGAAATGAGACATTTTTATGGGATGGAGGTAGTAATTAGATTTTAATGATAGGCACCGACATGATTTATGATCCTGTTCGGAGAGCTTACTTCAAGAATGCACAAAAAAAAAATTTAAAAGACAAGGACAGTCAAACTTTGGAG
>CM054802.1:10104615-10202115 GCA_028984105.1 Lavandula angustifolia | reverse complement strand
ATTTTGTACGTCTGAAAATTGTAGGATTTTTTTGTGTGGTAGAGACAATTGAAAACGTGAAGTATTTTTTTTCTTCATATAAATATAACAAAAATATTAATTGTTCTAAATAAAAGTACCAATTGTTATGTATAAATTATTAATTATTTTGAATAAAATTATCATTGACTATAAATAAAAGTATTGAGTATTACGAACAAAAAATCACTTGACATTAAAAAGTATCAATTATTTTGAATGTACCACTTATTTTAAAAACAAGTGTTAATAAAATATTAATAATATCCACCAACCTAATTCAAAATTTATCTCTCCTCAACCGCACACTCATAACATCCACAAACACCCACTTTTTAATAAAATATTAAATTCTCTCTCCTCAACCCACATTACTCAAACTAATTTAATTTCTACTGCCATCAATAACATCCACCATCCAACTCAAGATTTATTTTTAATTATTTACTATTTATTATATTTTTTATTAAATTAAAAAGTGTAAGAAAAATTAGTATTTTAAATTTTAAATTCTATTTAAAATTACTAACTATAATTTAAAAAAAATCACAATAGCATTTAAAAGTTGATATTTGCTCAAAACGTAATTTACATAAAAATTGAGCAAACATAAATTGAAATTACTACTACTAAATATTACAAGAAGATTAAAAATACACAAACCGAAATACTTAAATCGAGCTACAAATAGTTGCATAAAATATTAAATTAGTACAACCGAAATATGCAAATTATATATTTTACTCATCATTACTCTCGAATTTTGAACATATCTGCTCAATCAAGTCGTTCTGAAAGACATTATGAGCGTCTCTATTGTGAAGTTGGTCACGACATTTGCGCGACTTTCAATAGAGTAGTAAAAAACTTCATCACCTTCTGCTTGTACCCTTATAGGTACATCCATAAGATATTATGCATGATTATAATAGTTTAGTTATGTCTCTCATTCATCTTCTACTATCATATTGTGCATAATGATACAAGTTATTAAGATTTTTCCCATCAAATCCTTGTCCCAAACAAGATAGGGCGTCGAATAAATGCAAAACGACATGGTAGAAATTCAAATGCTTGCTCGGCATCTTCTTAGATGGAATCTTGGTGTTGAGTGAATACCTTGTGCTTTCAGAGCACTGGTGAAGTAGTTGATTTATGAAATGCAACCCATGATGGATATATGCCGTCAGTTAGATAAACGCTCTATCATATTGACGACCATTTACTAAGTAACTAACATTTGACGATCGACCTTCCAACACATCACTAAAAATGGGAGATCGGTGTAGTATGTATATATCATTTAATGAACATGACGTTCTAAAGAAGACATGTCATATCCATAAATCATATGACGCAACAACTTCCAAAATGATTGTTGGAGATCCATTTCTTCCTGTAAATTGTCTCACCCACGCAGTGAGACAATTTTTCCATTGTCAATGCATACAGTCAATACTATCAATCATACCTAGGAAGCCACGTTGTTCCCTAGCATAGAGTAGTCTTGCCAAATCTTATTTATTGGCTTATGAGGTACGTGTCACCAAAGCAAGAAATGACTACTTCTGTGAAATGTATAAGAGACTTCCTTGTCACAGTCTCTCTCATTCGTAAATATTTATCAACGACATCGTTTGATGACATATGTCAAGACTCTTATAGAGCCAGTACATTTTTATAATGGCGAAATAGTTTGTCTCCTAGAGGCATCACGTCTTTGTTGAAATATTCGTCGTGAGTAGTGACGGCTCCACTATCCGAAGGAATAATGATTTTTGTATGTGAAATTTACGTTGGAACATCTCTGGAATATATGTCGGGTGATCTCCAAAATAGTCATTCATCAAGCGATCCATACCATTCTTGCGTTCGCTGTTAACATACCGCCTTCTCCTCCTGTTGTAGGTCTCTGAGATCCTTCAACCACATTTTGCACCATGTAGACCACAATGATGTCATCAATTTGATGGTTTTGTTCACGAAGTCGTTCTCGCTATTGATTAAATTATGGGATTTGGAAATAACCTCATTTGAAGACGAGTCAGATGAAAAGCTTTTTTCTCTAGACATCGTTTATTAAATTATATACTCTCTTTGTCCCGTCCGACTCTTCTTGTTTTTTTGGGCACGAAGATTAAATAAGTGAGTGGTTGTGTGTAGATGAGTGAATGATTGTGTGTAGAAAGGTAGGTCCCACAAAGAAAAGGTGGGAGTTTGTATAGTAATTATTTTCCTTTTTAGGAAACAAGACAAGTCAAGTGGACAACCCAAAAAGGAAAACAAGACAAGTCAAGTGAGACGGAGGGAATAATAAAATCTGAATATGTAGAGGTAGAGAGATACATGAATGCCACTATTTCTTCTCATTTTATAATACACATTTTGCCCTGCTAGACATAGGATTCCATTTGAGTGCATAATAACATAAGAATATCTTAGAGATATAATAATATTCATCAATATCATTGAATGCTAATTGAATTGTCATTGTCAAACTTTAAATTGAATTGTCATTGTCAAACTTTGTGTAAAGCATTTCAAAGTGTGATGATCTCTATAAACGTTATA
The DNA here is from genome assembly GCA_028984105.1 of Lavandula angustifolia. NCBI lineage: Eukaryota > Viridiplantae > Streptophyta > Magnoliopsida > Lamiales > Lamiaceae > Lavandula > Lavandula angustifolia. The sequence continues at coordinate 10,199,526 of CM054802.1, read as the reverse complement.
TCAGTAAAGATTGTCATTGAATGCTATAATTGAATTGTCATTGTCAAACTTTATATTGAATTGTTATGGTTAATCTTTGTGTGAAACATTTCAAAGTGAGATGGTCTCTATAAACGTAGTTTCAATAATTGTCAAGGTTAAAGCTTTTTGATGCATTATTGTCTCTATAAGTAAGATGGTCTCTATAAACATCCTCTCAATTAATTAATGGCATTAATGAAAAACACTAAAAGAAATTAAATTACTATAAAAAAAAATAAATTTATGCCGCTTGACACATTTTGATCCACTTATTTGGTTGTCAAAGGATAAAGAACAATGTTGGCAGACCAACGAGTGTCATGCTCTTTCATCCCTTTTTCATTTTTTTAAAACTCTTTTGTCTTTTATAAAAATGTCATCAAAATGTTATTGATACGAACTGTCTAAATAACATATTACTTGTTATTAATAAATGTATCACTTGTTATGAATAAAAATATTCAATTTTCGAAGTAATTGTAACATTTGTTCTTAATAAGAATATCAATTATTCTGAATGTATCACTTGTTGTGAATAAATATATCATTTGTTATTAGTAAAATATCAATTAACACGAATAAACATATCATTTGTACTAAATGCAAGTATCATTTAAATAATAGCAAAATAAATCTTTTAATTTATGTTAAAAAGAAAAATAATACTCCCTCCGTCCGATTATTTCCTTCTGATTCTTTTCGCCACGGAGACTAAGGAAATCATTTAAGTGTTTATTTAATGAGTTTTAATTGTATTAAGAAATTAGTATAATTTTTGAGTAATGAATGTTTTGAATGAATGAGAATACATCCAAGATATAATTGAAACAATTGATATTTTCTACCTTTTTTCATATTGTAATTAAAAAAAAATCTTAAGTTTTCAAACAGTTAAGAATTTTAAATTTATGATTTTAGAGCTGGAATAGAATTGAGAAATACTTTTGAAAAGAGATGGTATAAAATGTGGGGTGGGTAGTGAGTAAGGAGGAACTCATTTTATTTTAAGATTAAGAATTTAGTTTTTTTTCCATTTTAGAAATAGAACAAAAATAATGGGACAAACTGATTTGAAAAATAAGACATAAATAATGGGATGGAAAAGTCTAATTAAGAAGTAAAAAAATTATGCTAACCCAAAAAAATTAATCTCAAACTTGAGCTACCCAAACTCAGAAGCGGCCTGTCCCAGATGGAGACAGCCACACACCAAACTTGCTCTTTATTATTATATATATGTCGTATACCAAGAAATTGGTATACCGCACATATCAAACGCGGGTTATTACAAAATTATTAGAAATATATTACTAATATCAATTATATTATTTATATATTAAATTATAAAATAAATAAAGAATTGATATTTTCAACTTTATAAACATTAAGTCGTAATATTAATAAATTTATACAAAATATATAGATTAATTAATATTATTGGAAAACACTATTAATAATTTTTTTGCTTTTATAAAATATAATACACTAAGTTTACAGTATACCATTACATATTCGGTATACCTTAATTTTTCGGTGTATCGAAGTGCAGTACAATATATCGAAAGAGCGGTATGGCAACGGTATGAATATTTGTTTATATCGAACTTTCGGTATATTGAATTACGGTATACCGAAATGATCGGTGCTGTAACAGTATGCTTTTTTCCATACCGAACCTTTTCGATACCTTATGCGGTGTATGGAAAAAATAGTACGGCATAGCGTACCGAACACCCCTTAATATGCACAAAAAATCTGGACTTAATGAGATTTCATGCTAAGGTTTGTCAAAAGTAAAATCGTCAATCATCACCTCCATTTACCAATTCAAAAAAAGGTAAAAAAGGATTGAAAGTTGATGAAGATCGACCATTGCGGCGAATGGATGATGACGCTTTTCTTCTCCACATTGGTTAGATAATTTTGTCTATTAAGATAAGATAAAACTTTAAGATCTCTTTATAATAAGATATTAAAATTTAAAAAAGAAAGAATTCAATTTTTTTATATTTATACACCAAAATATTCTTATGTTATTATGCATGTGACTCTTAAGTACGAAGTGTCAAGCGATCCTTGGGTATAGAGTCGACGCACATGTGTTTTAAAGTTTCTCGGTAAAAGTTATGGCGGGTACTGCATGCATAAAAAACGTGACTACTGGTTAATTACAAGACGAGCATCAAACACTTGTCAAATATTTGAAACTTTAACACTCAGAAACGTCTGATATATCACTATCATGACAACTATAAATCACATGTTGGTATCATGATATTGCATACTCCACTATCCATCCTTATGGATTGGGTTGATCGCTTTCGAACTTATGACCTTCAGGAACAAGCTAAATACGTCAACCGTTATATCATGAAAACATTTATACCCGTATATTTAATATCACGTATCATACGCTCATGCAATAAATTTGATTTAATTAGTCATTTGAAAAATGAAAATTGAATAAGTCAGTAAATGATTCCTGGGCTGCGGTGAGAATTGGATAATTACAAAGCCCAATCCATCTGTTTAATTTCTCAATTGAAAGTGTTTGGGAAATTGATCCGCTAGGTTGACTTCAGTTTGATTTTAGTCCGTTATATTGGCGAGGTCTAATTTTCGTCTTTTTTGAAATTTGAAGTTATTTTTCTAATTTTAGTCTGCAAGCACACAGTCACACGGGTTATTAAATAAACGAAAATTCAAAATTGGCCAATCTGCTTAGTTTCATTTTTAGTCTGTCAGTTTGGCATTTGTGTCAATTTCCGTCCGTAGTGTTGGCGCATGTCCAATTTTAATCTACTAGATTGAAAAATATCCAATTTGACTTGTATTAAAAAATTTATCAATATTAAATCTAAGGAAGGTTGGATTTGTTCGCTTTTGCTTCTGAATCAAACTTATGACTCCAACCCTAAACTTATATTCCCAACTTTTTACTCGTCACGTCAGCTTTTTAAACCCACCAACTTTTTAACATTTTCACTCCAACCTCAAACCTATAAACTCAACTTTTTATGGGTCCCACTAATAAATACACACAACTATTTATCTATATATATATATATATATATATATATACTCACTATTTTTTATTCATAATAATAATAATAATAATAATAATAATAATAATAATAATAATAATAATATTTTTTTAATTCATATAAGATTTAATTATGATTTATTTTAAAAAATAGAATTTATATATATATAATTAGAAAAAACATGGTTTAACTAAAAATTACATAAACGAAACTAAAAATTGCTTCAGCTTAAACATGATTAAATATTTTTTTAATTCATATAAGATTTATTTTTGATTTATTTTTAAAAACAAAATTATATAATTAAAATTTGAAAAAACTTGGTTAAGCTCGAAATTACATAAAGGAAACTAAAACCACAATTAAATATGACAAAATACATAAAGAAACTACGTTGATGCGTATTGCTGTCAAATATGCTCCGTCAAGTCCGCTTGAAAGCGAAAATGAGCTGCCTTATCAATTAAATTATCATAATTTCGAATGTAATCCGCATACCCATTATTTGAACCCATGGTTATATCTGGCGGAGGAGGTGTATCTTCATCAGACCAAGTGACTGCTGCTCCCGCCCCTTCATTCTCGATGATCATGTTGTGCATAATAATGCATGCATAAATTATTGCGGTCAGATCTTATTTGAAATAAGATCTCGCAGGACCTCTAATTATTGTCCATCGAGATTGAAGGACCCCGAACGCTCGTTCTACATCTTTTCTTACAGATTCTTGTCTCTTCTTGAATTTCTTTCTTTTATCATCTTGTGGTACCGAAAAACTCTTCACGAATGTAGCCCATTCTAAATAGATTCCATCTGTCAAATAATACCCTTTGTTATATGTTGTTCCGTTCACCGTGAAACGAACTTCTGGTGCGAATCCATATAGAACAGAATTAAATAATGGTGATCCATGAAAAACGTTGATATCATTAATAGATCCCGCAACACCGAAAAAAGCATGCAATATCCACAAGTCTTTAGATGCCACTGCTTCTAAAACTATTGTGTGAACACCGTGATCGCCTCTTGTAAACATGTCTTTCCAAGTAACAGGACAATTTCTCTATGTCCAATGCATACAGTCGAGGCTCCCCAACATTCCGGGAAAGTCATGGCTTTCTTCATGCATCTGAAGCAACCGTTGAATATCTTCATTGGTTGGCATCCTCAAATATTGAGGACCAAAGACTTCGACAATGCCCTGACAAAATTTATGGAGACATTCCAAGGTAGTACTCTCGCCCATTCGCATGTATTCATCAAGCGAATCACCAGGAGCCGCATATGCCAGTTGACGTATAGCTGAAGTACATTTCTGAAGGGGTGATAGCCCATAGCGACCACATGCGTCTTTTCTCTGTTGGAAATAGGTTGATTGGTTGCTCAAAGCATCGACAATGTGTAGGAATAACTGTCGATGCATCCGGAAAACGACGACGAAATAAATGTTTGCCAAATATTGGAACATCAGCAAAATAATCACGAACGAGACGATCATGACCGCTTTCACGCTCTCGATTCACATATCTTCGGCGTGAACCTCTTCTTCTACGGGATGATCTAGTGTCCTCTTTTGCATCAGCAAGGACAATCATCTCTCTGTCAAAATCATCTTCTGCCGATTCTATAATCAGATCTCTCCACATTTGTCTATATTCATCCTCACTCGGAAGATTAGACATTTTTGCTAAAGTGTTTGTGATATCTTTTTTGGCACACATTACCTTCAAATATATAGTCTATCCTTCCTCCATTTAAGACATCATGGCTTTGTCAATAATAAAGCCTGCTATGACTATTGATACATGCTATCATTTATGATCAACTTGTCTTGAAATGCTACAAGGTAGGGATGATCTAGGCCCGACCTTGCAATAATAGAGGTGTTAATGCTCCATGAATAATAATGACAATCTACTTGCCCAACTTGGAACAATAATGCTTCAACCACTTGCCCATAATAATAATAGAGGTGTTGCTCAACTTAGAATAATAATGCTACAACCACTTGCCCATATGACAGGTTGGTGTTGCAATAATGTTAGTGCAACATTACTTTCGTTTTGTTTGACCACAATTTATTGTTATTTGAAAAATAATATCAAGGCGGTATAAACAATCGAATTACAAATAAAAAGTTTTCATAGATAAGAAGAAAATAACAATAATTGTTCCCTAAGCTATTACAACGAGATGACATTGCAAAAAGCCTTCATTGAAAAACATAACATGAGCAAGGAAAATAAATTAAAGAGTAGACAATCATCCATGTCTAGATTACAACCACCCGCGTCTTTGTTTGATCTCAGTCGACATTTTGGCAAAGTTGAAAAGCATTGCATCATTGAAGTTACTCGTATCCTGCTTGCAATAATCTCGTTCTCGTAGTTGAAGCTCCATATCTTTTTGCTGCATTTCCTTGTTTTTTTGCTCAATTTCCACATTTTTTTGTTCCATCTTCTCGTTGTGTATTTCTTGTAATTGATCACATCTGACTGGATCGACCTGACCTGCATGTGCTTTGGCTTTGGCTTTAGCCTTCTGCTGTCCCATAAGACGTGTTCGAGTTGACTGTGCATCGCCAGAGGTATAACTACCCGAGTCGGATGTTTTCGACTTCTTGCGAGCACTACTAGCTATTGCTTCAGGGTTCCATTTTTCTGCCAATGCCATTACCTTCCATACATGGAGGTACTTGAACTCTTTGTTCGAGTGTTGGCTGCGCCACTTAGTTTGAACAGCCTCTAAGACGTCTTCGTCGCTTTGCCCACTTGCCCGATGATTAAAGAAATTATTATACCATTGTGAAAAAAGATTTACACCAGGAATGACACGATAATAAGCCGATTTCATAGCTTCGGGTAGTTGGTTAGTAGTACCGACCGACCTATGATAGTTGTAATATGCCTCCACTTTTTCCCAAAATACCTTCATTTTTTGTTGATTTCCAACTCTTGCATCGGTGCTCACGGTGCACCAAGATTTAGCTACACATGTCTCCTCATCATGTGACCAAAATGTCCTAACCTTTTTAGGGGGTGGAGTAATTTTCTGGACATGATCATCTTCATCTTCATCGACAAGGCTAGTATGTCTACCCCTGCTTGTGAAGAATATTGTGGAAATTGAGAACCCGGATATTGAAATGGTACTTGTTGCGAACCAAAAAAAGAGCTTCCGAATTTGGTGGCATTCCATATTGCGAAAATTGATGATATTGTGGTGGAAATTGTGAATGTGGTACAAGTGGTGGAAATTACGAAAATTGTGGATATTGAGAAAATTGTTGATGTATTGTGGGTTGGGACTATGGGACGAGTGACATTTTTGAGAATCCGAATTTTGAGAACTGAAATTTTCGACCATTTTTAGAAAGAATAGAGTTGGACAATTTTTTTGGAATGTAAAAATAGGAAAATGTTTAATGAACTTCAAAGAACAAACACGAATATATATAAGAGATTTTATTACCGTTACATAACCGTTGCAAATTAAATGACTAAACGAGAGGAGAGCTCCATACTATGCATTTAATGATTATATATCTCCTATATTGTATATACATTACCGTTGCAATAACTCCATTATTTAATGTGATATCACAGTTTTCAAAGCACTATATACATTACCGTTGCAATAACTCCATTATTTATTTCTTTCAAAAAAAAAAACCCCATTATTTATTGTATATACATAACTCCATATAATGGACAACAACTCCATTATTTATTATAAAAAATTTATATTGAATGTGATATCATTACATCACAGTTTTCAAAGCCAGTACAAGAAAAAATATGTATATTGAATGTGAATCACAATTTACAACGCTATCACAGTTTGCAGCGCGTCTCTGTATTTGCACGTGCCACGCGCTTCAACAGCTGTCAAAATAAAAAGTTGGCTACTCAACCAAAAAGTCAGATTTGCAACGTCACTCCATTTTTTTTCTCTCCAACGTTAAAAAGCTATGTTATTAAACTCGACCCGGTCACTGACCCGAAAAATTAATTTTAATAATTCAACCGGTCGAATCGATCGAATCGGTGGGTCAACCCGATTTAATATAATAAATAATAAATATCTTTTAATAATACAAATAAATAAAATAAATAACTTAAAAATATAAAAAACCTAATATTAATATAATTTGAAGTCAAAAATTAACCTAATATTTTCTATGTCCAAACTTCATAAATAGAATTAGTACATTAGAGATTTAAAATTTAAATTAATTTTTTTTAATTAATATTATCGGGTCAACCGGTTATCGGTTACCGAGTCAACCGGCCGGTTCTGCCGGGTCGTACCGGGTCAAAGGCCAAAATCGATTTTTTATTGGCCCGACCCGGATTTTTCACCGGGTCACGGTTGAACCGGGTCAACCGATCGGGCCGGGCCGGAGCGGGTTTAATAACATAGTTAAAAAGCTGAAAACCAACTTTTTCCTCAACTTCAAACCTACCGTTGGACGTAACCTAACATCTCTTAATAATCAATTTTTTTTTCATGTATATGTTTATATAATTTTGCCTTCTTTTATGACCTTAAATCTCCCATCGAATTTCTTGATTTTCAGATCTGCAACATCTTCATCGAATTTCTTGATTTCTTGAGGGAGGGAAGGTTTCAATCCTGTTAGGAGAGTAAGGGGCCGTTTGGTAAGAATTTGGGAATGACAATAATAATGGGTATGATAGTAGGGTGATTGAGTATGAGTATGAGTAATTCCTTTAATGGTGTTTGGCATTTGCTAGTGAATGAGTATGATAACCAAATATGATGTTTGGTTGTACTTAGGCTTAAATGAGAATGAATAATTTTATATATAAAAATTATGATAATTTTGTGAATATTCTAACGTGACAAATAATAATAACATGAGTCATGTTTTTTTTATTTTGTGAAATTTAATACAGGAATATTTTAATAAAAAGTACATTATCTTTTATTTGATTATTTACAAAAAAATAATCTAATATTTTAAAAAATAATTGTAAAGATACTTTCTACATATTTTTATGATTATTGAATATTTATTTTAATAAAAATTAAAAACATTTTTATAAATTATTTATATATTTTATTTAATATTATTATGTTATTATATACTCCCTCCGTCCCATAAATCTTGTTCCGCTTTCCTTTTCAGGACGTCCCACATTTCTTGTTCCATTTCCGAAAATGGAAATAATTAAACTTAATTACAAACTTAATAAAACCTTCTAATTGCCTAATTATCTTAATTACACTATCTAAACAAATTCAGCCTAAAACACAAACTTACTACATATCGACATCATTTATGTTTTCATTACTTCTTCTATCCAAACCCTAGATCTTGTACTCGCCGCCTCCCTCTTCTTCGTGTTCTTCAAGTTCTCGAACACTTTATCTCCATCTCTCGGCCTTACGATTCATCGCCTCATTCAAGATCTAGAACCCTAGATCTCAATCTCTCTGCCCTTTTCGCCGTCTTCCTGACGATTTGGAACCCAACATCTGCAAGGATGAAATTCACCGTCGATTAAAAAAAAACCCAACTCCTTGACCCCAGATCTTGGACAGATACTACTTCGGTGGAGGGAGAAATGGCGGAAAGCTGCGATTTTCTGAGCGGACCCGAGTTGGAAGGCGGAGAGAGCGAGATCAGCTCTGGATGGAGTGGACTTTCTAATTCCTTAGTCGATTTCCCATACGATTCAACATGCAGTCCGGAAATCCAGAGCGAGTACAAATCTGAGATTGAGAGCGAATCTGGGCCTTTTTTCGCTTGCGGAATCGACGACATTCCACGATCTGAGAGCCAGGTGCCGATGCCGGAGGTTGAGAGCGAATCTGGCCCTTTCTTCGCCTGCGGAATCGACGACATTCCACAATTTGAGAGTTAGTTGCCGACGCCGGAGATTGAGAGCGATAGTGGCCCTTTCTTCGCCTGCGGAATCGACGACATACGGAGAGCTACAGATTCTGCTTTCTGCTAAAGGCCTTGGGTGAGATCTATCCCTGCTACTCTTAAATCAAATTTTGTCTATTATACTACGTATATTGAAGATTGCAATTAAATGTCTTTTGGCGGATAATGCATATTAATTGGTCTAAAATGATAAGAACATGCTCACTCTAGGTTAGATAGAACAATTCAATGAAATTATTGTTGAAAAATTGAGATTTGTTCTTTAGGTGTGGGGATTGATTATGCTGCTCTAAATTGGTTATGCAGTAACTTGTTGTTTGTGGTTATTTTAACCTGATGATGCGTATGCAGTACATATCTATTTGGTTATGAAACTTTGGTGATAAGGATATGTTTTTTCTTTTTTATAAAGTGTGGTATGGGTGATAAGGTTATGCATTCATAGTGGTTGGTATTGTGTAAGATAAGCATGTGTTCTGATTTTTAGTGGCATGCTTATTGGGTTGTGGTTCTGGTACATGAACTATACAATGCCAATTGCTTATGATCCAACTACATTTCAAATCTAAAATTAAAAACTGATTTTGATAAGTGATTGTAAAACACAGTCTTAATCTAAAAGCACTTGAGGACTTCTATTTGCATCTTTACAAAAACATCTTTACTTGCTGCATCTTTAAAAAAAACCTGCCCTTCTATTGGAAGCTTGCATCTTTACAAAAACCCTCTATTTACTTGCTGCATCTTTACAAAAACCCTCTTATTACTTGCTGCTTCAGTCTATTCCTCATGTACTCCTCATGTATTCTACCTCTTCTTAGACTCCAAGTCTATTCCTCATGTATTCAACCTCTTCAGTCATTCCATTCTCCATCATGTACAAGAAACATTCCCTAACCAAATCCAGTGAAACTTCCAAATCTATTGGAAGCTCATTTTGTCTCAGTAAAGCCTCTTTCCTCATATGAGGAATTTTGTAACAATTATTGCCCTTGACTTTCATTATCTCAAGCATACACCCTTGCAAACTTAAAAACACCTTATTTAAGGTCATAGGGGCTAATTCTGCAAATGAACAACAAACCGCATTCACCAATTGATCCACATTCTTGCAATCAGATTCTATCTGGGTGCTTTGAATAGCCCTAAACCACCCAAGGTCATTCACATTTGTGTCAGGGGAATTAGGAGGTTGATGGACCAGCCTTATGTCAAATCCCTCCTCAGTTGCTGCTGCCCTGAAGTCAATATCTATGTCCTTTATATGTGGCCTTGCATTATCTTGCTGTATGAATATTAATTTGTCTAGCATAGGTGGCCATTTGGATCTAATAGCAGGAAGTATCTGTGATAACCAAGTTAAATACAGAACTTGGTTGGTATCATATAGTCTGTACTTATGTGTAAATTTACCTTACCAATTTTGATGTAGCATCTTGGGTATTGTTGACCAGAATTTGCATATTTGGGAGATTCTTACAAGAATCAGATTCTATGCAGAATCTATCCGGAATCAAATTCTATAAAGAATCAGATTCTATGCCATCTTTAGATTAAGAAAATGATTTCTCAAATCTAAAGATAGATTTATATGAATATTCTGGAACAAGATACCTGACAGATACTGAATTGTTATTCAGATTCTTAGAATCTGAATACATTACTACAAATGAAAGTGAAATGTAGGATTCCTTACCTGCTTAATCAAACAGTCCTTTATCACCTATTTTGTTATTGACTGAATTGCTTTGGTCTCTAGTGTACCCTTCGGTCTATTTTTACTTGCTCTCATGGCTGGAACTTTTTCTGTGAAAGGAAAGATTCCAATCTTGCCATCAAACAAAATTGTGCCATCTTCAGCAAATAGAGGCCTAGCAACTGCACACATGAACATTACTTTGCTGATGAACTTCTTACTTTGACAAGACCTGTGTGGCTCTACCTCATTAGGAGTTAGATTAAATCTGTATGCAGCCTTAGAAAGATAGAACCACTTCTCATCAATGTGAACTGTATTTTGCATATTTCTGAACTTCATTCTTTGCATGATTGTATCAAATTGTAGTGCCTCAATAGAAAACTGTAACCTCTGAAGTTTATGTTGGGGTGTGAGGGAGGGCTTTATCGCACTAGAGTGAGCTTTGATTAGACCATGTTGACTCCATATGTGAACTGTTGATTTGCTGCAAGATATGCCATTAGCTAGCTTCCTAATTGTGCCTCTTTTTTGCACACTTAGACTCTCTATTAGAGGTAGGTTGATAACAACTCGTTTTCGATGTGGAGCTCCTTTCTTCTTCGATTGCAAATGTATTACTTGCCCTTTATTTTGCTGTTCCATTGCTGCTTTCCAGATTCTGCCGATTGTATGCCGACAAGTGTTGAACTTTGATGCAGCTTCATTTATTTTTCCATTTGCAGGCTTGCCGTTCTTCAAATGTTGGAGAAGAAATTGGACAATGGAATTTCTCTCTTCTGTTGAGAGATCCTTCCTCATTTTGGCAGACTGCTAATTTCTGATTTTGAATTTGAAAACCTGTGCTAAGGTATTTAAATAGGTGTGTTAGATGGAGGGAATTCGAATTTGGTTTTGGCTCCTCCTCAAATTAATTTTGGCTCCATCAGTGATGTCACTCTACTGTTCTTCATTATCCTTACTGTATTTTTTTCCTTTTGTTTGTTATTCTGCCGTGTTTGTGAACAAATTTGGACTAAATGGCGGTTGTATAAAGTTTTATTGGGTTTCTTATTCTGCCGTTTTTGTTTGCATATTTAATTGTCAAATTTGCATATTTTATGTTTGTTATTATCTGATATTAAGACAGCATTTGCAATTAATAAACGTACATCAAGAAATCGAATACATTTCGTAAGCTGTCGGCAAATTAAGAAATCTAAAATTACATCAAGCAAATTAAAGATAAGTAAAAAAAAACATTTACCCCACAAATGTAAAATTAGAGGAGAGAGAAAATGGGAAGGGACCCACTTACTTAATACTACTACAAAAAATACAATTAACAACTTTCCTAAAAAACCGAGCCGAAAAGTTATGGAACAACAAAGATGGGACGGAGGGAGTATTTTTATGAGATTAGTGTATTTACTTTTTATTAAATTAAAAATATTTTGATAAATTATGTTTAAATATTTTTAAATAATAATGTTTATTATTTGATAAATTTTATTATTAAGTTTTATTTAATAATTATAAAGTTATGTTTTTATAAAGTTATTTATTTCAAACATAAGTGTATATATTTTTATAAAAATATTTGTATATTCATGCTAAAATATTTCTAACTAATGATACTTGTTATTTATAAAATTGAAAATATATATTTATATCATTATTATTTTTAAATAATATTATAAAAATAAATTTCAATTTTAAAAAATAATACATAAAATATAATTTTGATACCCATATGGGTATCAAAACTCATACCCACCTATCACTTGGGTTTCAAAAAATCACTCCCATATGGGTTTGATACCCATAGTAGGGTATCGATACCCACGTACCAAACACGATATATGGGTATCAAACCCGAGTGATACCCATAGTAGGGTAGGATACCCATGAATCAAACACCCCCTAAGTTGCGTAAATAAGTGCAACACGCGTTATAAAGCCACCACGCGCCCGTTGACAAAAATTGGAAAAATAGGTTTGATTTTGAAAAAGGACGAAAATTAGAATTATGTACAATTTAATGGACTAAAATTGGACTTAGTCAATATAATGGATTAAAACCAAACCGGAACCAACCTGACGGACGAAAAATGATTTTTCTCTAACTAAGTGCAGCGCCTATTATACATCCACCAGGCACTCTCAGACTAAAATTGAAAAAATAAGGTCCCGCTACGTAGAGGGGATGTCAGAATGGTTGAGGTGAGGTTTTCCGGGACCGATAGGTCATGAGTTCAATCCTCACCTTTGATTCTCGTGTGGCCTGTCACCTCGAGGGGTGGTTTAATCTCCTGTGTGGTTTGCGTTGCTTGCACAAGGAGTTGAGGTTTACCTGCAGCCGCACCGAAGGTAGCGGTGCGCAGTTCCTCAAATCAAAAAAAAAAAAAAAAAATTGAAAAAATACGTTCAATTTTGAAAAAAAATGAAAATTAGACTGATGTATAACTTAATGAAAATTAGCCTAGCTCATAGACAAAATTGATTTTTTCCCCTCATTTCCGTCTCATTCTCTCCTTTTTTTTTTTTTTTTCGTTCTTTACAAAGAAGAAAACAGAGAATGAAAATCTTCCATCTCCCGCGCCACACACCTCCCGCCGAGGAAGCCCACCGCTGCCACCGCCACCGACGATAAGTATGGTCCCTTCTCACTCGTCTCTTTCTCTCTCCACTCGACCTTTCCCCCCAATCTCCTATCCCGTCTCCCTTACCCCCAGTCTCCTCTCTGAAATTCATCCTGTTTTTCTCTTCCAGATATTTGATTTTTAGGGTGTTTGTGCTTCCTTCATTTTTCGCAAGTTTAAGGTATCTTAAGACTCTGCTATCGAAATTTATGTTTGTGCATCTCTACTCTCTCGGTTGGGCTTAAATATGCCTTGTTGTTTATTCAAATTTTAAAGTAGAAGGATTGAATTCTTTATCGATGAGTAGCAGACGATTAGTTGCTTCTGTACTGTATTGATGGGCATCTAGTAGACTAGCGCTGTTAGAATGTATTACACATTTTTCTGGAATATGGAGTTCTTATTGTCTACAATACACATTTTTTTTTTTTTGAATATGGAGTTCTGATTTTTCTGATAAACTGTTATATTACACATCTTTGCTGTTTGTATTACACATTGTTCTAATTGTCAAAACTGGAGTTCTCTTTGTATTATGCATTTTTCTGGAATATGGAGATTGCCTCTTGTGAATTAATTATCTTCTGCTTGTGGAGAGAGAGTATTAGAGGATTGAATTATGCAGGCTTGATATGTTTCGGAGTCTTGAAATGCTTCTGAATTATGCAGAGCATTAGAGGATTGAATTAGAGGATTATATGAAATGCTTCTGAAATTCTTTTTAGAGCTGTAATCTTCTATGTATTATGCTTAATCTGCTGTAACCCCTCTGCTTGCCTCTTCTCTGCTTGAGTTGCTGCAACATATGTATTTGTGTTTCTTGCTTTTGCTTTTGCTCCACCATAAGATCGGGTTGTAACACTGTCGTCACCTTCAATTAAGCCTTGTCCCAAAACCGAAGAAATGGAAGAAATTCAAACGGTGCAGAGGAAATCATTTGCAGCTCCATTGATTCTCATCCTTGCATTTGTTTTTCACTTCGTGTCTAAGTACATCGAATCCCAAAAGAACAAGGTTTTCGTCTTTTTCTTGATCCCTTTTCCTTGTCACAGTAAGTCAAATTATATGTACGCATTTCTATTAATAATTTATGCGTCTCTGTTCGAATATGTTTGCGATCAATAAATATTTATCTGATTAGAGGGCTGCGTTTGACAAATGCATATATAGGGTTATCCTGTGTTGATTGTTTAAACTTTATAGTTAATGTATGTTTGCTATTGGCAAGGGAAGTGAGTAGTCAACCTTTCGAAATTGGCTTATATGATATGTATTGATATTAGATGGTCATTACTATCAATTAGATGAAATGGGGAAATGAATCTCATGTGTATAACAATGAAGTGGTTGCATCCCGATTGGATTGGATTTTATTTATTTTCGGTAGTATACATATGATCTTAATAGCATTTGTAGATGTTACAACGCTCAAGTTATTTCATAGAATCAGTATTTTACACCAGTAACTTATCTTTTGCTGAACTGGTAAAACTCGGCCATAGAAACCTAAACAACTGATAATAGTCGCGATAATAGTTTGTTTATGAGGACTGTATGGTTCATTATGTTGTTTTATATCTTGTGAGGTGTTGATTGCAGTTTGGTTATATTGTGCTAACGACATCTGCTGGGATCATGGATCATGGATCATGAAGAGGCTCGTACGAAAAATGTCGGTGGTAAAGTTGTTGGCTTCTTTTACTAGAGGTGGTGCTGAATCTCATTGCTTGTTTTTTTTTTTTTTTTTTTTTTTTTTTTCATGGAACCCGCAGCCGCTACCTTCGGTGCGCACTGGGTAAACCACGCTCCTTGTGCAGTAGCCTGCAAACTACACAGGAGGGTTCAACCACCCTTAATGTGACAGGGTGACAGACAACACCTAGCGGTCTTGGTTGGAATTGAACCCAGGACCTATCGGTCCCGGGCCACCCACCTCGACCGCTAGGCCATCCCATGGGGCCACCCAATCTCATTGCTTGTTTTTCTTTTTATGGAAAGAGGATCTTCGTTTGAGTTATCATATTTTGTGATGGACAAATTCTGTATGGGTTTTAAAGATTATGTTTGAACATGTGTTGGATTAAGTTTGGTTGATTTTAATTGAGTTGAACATAGGTTTGGTTTTAATTCAAATTGTTTTAGCTTACTGTTACAATTCTTATGCAGAATTTATCTATGTTAACAAACTACACTGTACGTAGAATGTTGATGATTGATGAAATCACAGGCTAAATAGAAAAATAAAAAATTATTATTATTTCGTCTTTTTCTATTTTAGCAACATAATCGAGTTCAGTGAATTTGAAAGCGCCGAGGCTGAGTTCGAGAATTGACTTAACTTGTATTTTTGTCAATTCTTTCAAGGCATCAGCCATTTACTTCAGAGCGGACGAGGGGTTTCTAAAATAATATCTATTTGTAAATTTAACAAATCCAAAATAAAATATATAATTATTAGATAAATACACGTCTATCCCCATTTTGTGTATATATTGCCGATCGAACATTTTATATATTGAATATACCTTTTCTTAATAATTAAGAATAATTCAATTTTTTTTAATAAGAAAACATTAGGCAGGTGTATGGCATCTGTACTTGTCATAATTTCAAAGTCCAAATTATTTGACCGTTGAAGTGTGAGTGCAATGTCATAAAAAGCGAATCAATCGTTTTCTTGAATAACTTATCATTATGGAAATTTAATTACATACCAAATCAAGAACTCAAAACCCCATTAAATTACTTGCCAAGAAAGCAAATTAATTCCTTCCCGAATAAATCATTGATTACTGATTCTATATATATATCACCTCTTCCCAACTATCAAATCTTTGAAAGATTATTAATTCCTTCCCGAATCAGTCATTGATTACTGATTCTATATATATATCACCTCTTCCTAACTATCAAATCTTTGAAAGATTTGATTACACAACCGTACATAGATTACAAAACCTATATATATATATATATAGAGAGAGATGATCCTATCAGAAAAACCTATCAGCAACTTGTTGGAGCTCTCAACTATGGCGACGATAATCTCAAGCCTCAAGTTCTTCGACGAGAGTAGCCAAGATACCGACCTCGACTGCCTTCAAAAATTCCGGTGCGTGGGTTCTTGCAACGGATGGCTAGCTTTCTTGGACGACTATGGCGGCACTTTAATCCTAAACCCTTTCTCCAAATCCCAAATCTACGTCCCTCCGAAGAAAACCCTCCCACGCCTATCAAGAGCCACGAAGATTCTCAAAATAGTTGTATCTTCCCACGCAGCCGTAGCGATGTATAATCTCGGCCAAGCCAACATCGCCTTCTTCAAGCATGGGGATAACGAGTGGACCGATCTTGACGGCCAGGGGGAGGAGTATTACGATGTCGTCTGCTGCCAAGGGACCCACGCGTTCTTAGCCTTGGGCCCTGGACCCACGGTCGAATCATGGGATTTAAGCGAAGCTATTCCGAAGAAGACGATGATAATTCAAAATTGTTGCCCTAGAAAGCTTCTGCTGGACCGCCTTATTTTCCCGGCTGATCTGTATTCCACGAATTGGTACTTGGCTGTGTCGCCGCTAGGGCAGATGTTTATGATCGTGAGGTACATCGGCGAATTCGTGAGGTACAACGGAGAGGTGGTGTGCGAGGGTGGGGGAGAGACGCTCACGGAGATTTGCCCTTACAAGACGGTCGATTTCCGTGTGTTTAGGCTCGACGATGATCGGAGGGAGTGGTTGGACGTGGAGACTCTGAATGATTTCTCTCTGTTCTTGGGAGTCAATCAATCCATGATGGTGATGGTGTCGTGTGGGGAGTGGAAGAAGAACGCAATTTATTTCACAGATGATTATTGGGAGAGAATCGATGAAGATTACTCATACGGAGGCCACGATTTGGGGGTTTTCACCATGGAGGATCGTAGCATTGAGCTTCTTGTTGATATTGATGATTATGAGCAGCAGAAGATTGATCCACCACCCTTTTGGATAGGAACAAATTAATATGATAATTTTAGGGTCTATGTGGATTATGATTTTGTATTCGTAAATATTAGGCTATCTTCTGTAAATGAGTGAATTTTTTTGGTATTGAAAGTGTTGGACGAAATGCCCCTTAGAAGTTCTTTTACTTCTGCCCCTCTTCCACGAATTATTATAATTCTTGATTTCTGAGATAATAGCGTTGATTAATTCTTTAATGGTGTTTTAATTAGAACTTGTATGTGTATTCATACAAAAAAGAGTTCTGAAAATATAATTTTATTATGTGATCCGAACAAATAAAAATGTTCGTACCTAGATACTAATAATTCCTACCCTAGAGATTATAATTTACATTTTTGAAACTATAACGAAAATACAAAAATACTGGGCGGATTCCTCATCGCCACCTATAATTAATATATTTAAAATAAAATAAAATTAACTAATTAGTGATGGAGCTGGACCTTCCATGGGTGCCTATTTCTTAATCCCCTATATCATTCCACCAACATATAGAGCTCCAGTCTTCTTTACCCAGTCATCATAAACATACACCTTCTCAGGAGTCCATTTCTGGGCAAGCTCCGCAGTCATATGCTTCTCAATCCCCTTCCACGTGACCCGGGTCTGCGATTATCCCACTCTACGTAGTAAAGCGTATCGAGGGCAAATGTACTGGACCAGGGGAAGAACCCGGCCGACTGGATGAAGCCGTCGATGTTGCACTACATGATGATGGTCCTGGAGTAGGCCTTCCAGGGGCGGTCGAGGTAGACCTCGAACTGTGGCTTGGCGTCGAGGAACTGCTGCTTGGCGGTGATGTGGCAGTTCTGGAGGACGAGGACGCCGTCAGATTTGATGTCGTCGCGGCCCTGGGCGGTCACCATGCAGGCTTGCTTGGGGAGGGGCTTGCGGACGATGATCTCCGAGTTCTGGATGATGGCCTTGGCGTCGCCGAAGATGAAGTCGATGGTGCCGGTAATGCGGCAGTTGCTGTACTGTTGCTGGTAGCTTTAGGAATTGTTGGAAAATAGAAGCTTTAGGATTTTTCGGCGAATAGAATTGCAATTTATAGAAAGAAAAAAAGGGTAGTGACATCATGTTTATCAACAAAGTAATAGAGTGAAGGATTTGAGAGGGGTAAATTAATCTATCTTATGGTTAAAATATACATTAGGGCTTTTTATGTAACATTAATTATTTAGAAAAAAAGGAGATAAATTTTAATAAAACAAAGACGAGTAAATAAGAGAGGAGAGGAAATTAAGTGAGAGTTCCTGAGGCGAAGGTTTGAACACTTGCGACATAGCTCTTGGAGCCAGTGATGATGGTCTTCAATGGCCCATCTCCGATGACGACGACGTTATCGACACCCAAAGACGAGTAAATAAGAGAGGAGAGGAAACTAAGTGAGAGTTCCTGAGGCGAAGGTTTGAACACCGGCGACGTAGCTCTTGGAGCCAGTGATGATGGTCTTCAATGGCCCATCTCCGATGACGACGACGTTATCGACACCCTTGTCAATCAAGACATACTCCTTGTACACTCCGACCTTGACAAGAATCACGAATGGCTTCACATTCTTCTTAGGCACTGCATCCACGGCCGATTGGATGGTCTTGTACTGTCCGGTGTCGTCTAGCGCCACAACATGGGAGATGGTCGCCAAAGACAAATCTGAATACACGCCAGAAGAGAAGAAGCTTCACAATCTAGATAGAGTTGCTCGTAATGCTATTCTAACAACTCTCAGTGATTCTTATCTAGGCAGGGTTTAGGACTGCAAGTCCGCAAAGGAACTCTGGGATGCTAGAGCTCTAGAAGCTTGAGAGACTCACCATCATGCCCAATGAGAAGATTGAAGATCTAAACGACAGATTCACCAAAATCATGAATTCAATCAACGAGCTAGGAAACACGCTCCCTAATAGTGAGATAAACCTAAAGATACTGCGGGCGCTGCTTGAAGGACGATGGAGTTCATTCGCCACGTATCTTTGACACTTTGACCTTGATTCTGTTTCTACTAATCATATTTTCTCTGAATTGAAGGCAGAGGAGTTAGAGTTCAGTCTACCTCACAAGATAAGGGATGGAGCTGACACCCCACATGATAATGCCCTAAAGGGATCAGTCAGCACTCTACAAGCAGCAGTGAGCAACCAGACTACGTCGACAAGCTCAGTCTCGATTCCTACTGAAGGAACCTTGGCTGAACGATATGCTCTGCTGGCCCTTAAATACCAGAGAGAGAAGGATAGGAGGATAAAGCTGAAGAAATCATACCAGAAATCCCGAGGTAAGTATGAATCACCTTCTAAAGGAGATCACAACTCGAAATTCTCTCTAAATGCAGAAATGAAGAATCTGCTTCGAAACCTGAAAAGTCAGAATCAAAACCAAGCAAACCTTCTTCATGTTACAACTGCAAGAAGGATGAACACTACCAATTTGAGTGTCCAGAGCTGAGTGCAGCTGAAAGAACTGTGCGACAAGCTCGAAGAGAGAAGTTTGCCAAAAACTGCGAAGCATTCATTGCTGGAGAGCTTTCAGATAACTGAGAAGAGGCGGAAAACTTCATGGACTCATCAGATGATGAAGTCTCATTCATCAGGGTAGAAGTCGAAGAAAATGAGAAGTGTCTCATGGCTGGAGAAGAGGATGAGGTAAACTCATATGCTATTGATATGCCCTCTTCACCATGCACACACAGTACACTATCTACTGTAGGTGATCATCCTGAATCTGTAATGTGCTACGAAGCCTTATTAGACGAGCAGATCAAGATGAGTTTGCGTATCAGTCAGATCCTTCAGAAGATGGACCTCTTGAATGACGAGAATGAGAGACTTTCTAAGTCTAGTCAGGACGGTTCTGAGTTGGCTCAGCTTACCAAGAGACTGAAAGAGGATAATGATTCTCTGATGACCCAATCTCAGCAGTAAGAAGGACTGATCTCAGCGCTGACCAAGGACTTGACGATGAAAGTCACTAAACTAGGTCTACTGAACAAGAAATATTCATAACTACATACACAATACGAAACTCTCAAGAAGAGTGATGAAGTCTGGAAAGTTCTAATGACCGACATGTTTCTTGGAGTAGATAAGAAGCTCGAAGCCATGCTCACAAGTCAAAGGCCTGTAACCCATAAGGAAAGGTTAGGCTACAACACTTATGATGCTTCGATCTCAGCTCCACAGAATTCAACAGCAAAGCTTACA
Source organism: Lavandula angustifolia (assembly GCA_028984105.1). NCBI lineage: Eukaryota > Viridiplantae > Streptophyta > Magnoliopsida > Lamiales > Lamiaceae > Lavandula > Lavandula angustifolia. The sequence goes on along the minus strand of CM054802.1, from coordinate 10,179,019 downwards.
GATTGGTTTGTCAAAGGGTGTACCGAACAATCAGAATTCTAGAAACCTTTGACAAAAGGCAAAGAAAAGGTGAACGTACCTCATCCCACCTATCAGAAGTCTGGTAGATCTCGCTCACAACCTCCAAGTCAGAAGCAAGGGGGAACTTCAGTGAGATGGGCAGATCAACATGGGCCTCTAAGTTTGACTCATCCAGCTCAGTACGGAAGTTACTATGAGCCAGTAGTCAAGAAGGCACCAAAGGTCCAGATGAAAGCAACTGAATCAGCTCAAAAGGTTAAGAGTCCAGCTAAGTAGAAGATCAGGATTGCTGAACCTCTGAAGCAGAAATAGTCAACACTACTGAGTCCAACAGTGAAGTATGTTGACGGGTCAGGAAGGAAGCTGTCTGAGACAACAAAAGTAGTCAGGCAGATTTAGATTGCAAAACCACTAACTCCTCAGGACCCAAAAGAAACATAAAGGGTACCTAAGTGTAATTTTCTGTTTTGCAGGAACAAAAAGACCCATGGTACGTGGATAGCGGATGTTCCAGGTAAATGACGTACTAGAAAACACTGTTGACAGATTACACTGAAGATGACCCAGAATAGAGTTTGGCGACAATGCCAAAGGCTACACGAGAGGATATGGAACACTGAATATTGAAACCCCCATAGCCCCAAAAGTATCTTATGTTGAAGGGCTCCAACATAACCTCTTCTCTGTTAGTCAATTTTGTGATAACAACAAAAGAGTGATATTTAACACTCATTTTTGTGATGTATTGGATAAATCAACAAGTAGAACAGTGTTATCAGGAACACGGAAGAAGAACATCTATGTGGCTAATTGGAAATTCGTGGAGCCTGAATCTTGTTTGATAGCACGAACCCATGACAGAACTGAATGGCTGTGGCACAAAAGGCTCAGTCTTCTCAACTTTAAGGTGTTGAACAAACTATCTAATGACTATGGCACAGAAGGCTCAGTTCTTTGATACTGAAGGAATCGAACATGAGACGTCTGCCGCACGCACACCTCAACAAAATGGTCTTGCTGAGTGGAAGAACAGAACACTGAAAGAAGCAGCAAGGACCTTAATCGCAGACTCTGGACTGCCACTGAAGTTCTGGGCAGAAGCCATAAACACGACATGCTACATTCAGAGTCGATATTTATTGACAAAGAAGCACATGAAGACGCCTTATGAATTATGGAACGGGAGAATTCCTTCTATATCTTATTTCCATATATTCGGTTGTTCTTGTTTCATCCACAATAATGGAAAGGATCAATTGAGAACTTTTGAAAGCAAATCAGACCAATGAGTGTTCTTAGGATACGCCACATTCAGTAAGACTTTCAGAGTTTTCAACCTCCAGACCCTTTGCGTGGAGGAAAGTCCTCATGTTGTTTTTAACGAGTTTGCTACTGAGAACATGAACAGAAGCAACTCAGATTCTGAAGATGTAAGCCAGAAGCTACAGAATCTGAACTTAAATGAAGATTCAGAAATGATTCACAAGTGTTGGGATGATGAATCAGCATAAGAAGATATTCAGAATTAACCCACACCGAATGTAGCTGAGAAGATTGATTCTACAACACAGAATCAATCCCAGGTATTGGTCAATAAAGATACCCAAGTTGGTACTGAGACCACAACTGAATGCACCAACTCAGCGGGAATAAATTATGTTCTTGAACCTAACACCCTTGTAGTGGACTATTCATCAGAACCTCAACTTGTCACTGAACTTCTTCAGTTTCAAAACAGTACTACTGAGATGCCAAATACTCTTACTATTTGCACTAAATCTATTTCAGAAGAAAAGACAAGGAAACAACGTCCTTGGTTAGATACTCACTCTACTGAGCTTATCATTGGTGACCCTTCAGCATGTGTTCAGACCAGAGCTAATCTCAGACAAGGCGAGAGTGCGTTGTACTCTAAGAACCTCAGAATATTGAGGAGGCACTGAACGACGCTGACTGGAGTATAGTCATACCAGAGGAGCTGAACCATTTCGTTCGCAATGAGGTTTGGGAGCTTGTTGACAGACTCCGATACCAACATGTCATAGGTACAAAAAGGGTCTTCAAGAACAAGCGGGACGAAAACAACGTCATAGTAAAAAATAAGGCTCGATTAGTTGCTAAAGGCTACTGTCAAGCTGAGGGAATAGACTTCAATAAAACATCTGACCCAGTTGCAAGACTGGAAGATATTCGTCTTTTCCTCGCCTACGCCTCACATCAGAGATTCAAGGTTTATCAGATGGATGTGAAGTGTGCGTTTTTGAACGGCGTACTAAAGGAAGAAGTATACGTGGAGTAGTCACCCGGCTTTCAGTAGGGACATAAAGTATACAGACTCAGGAAAACACTGTATGGGTTAAAACAAGCACCCAAGGCTTGGTACGATACTTGATCAGATTTCCTCCTTCAAAAAGGTTTTCGCAAAGGCACCATAGACCAAATACTATTTAGCATTCGACTGAACGAAAACATAATTCTAGTGCAAGTCTACGTGGATGATATCATCTTCGGATCTCAGAACGTGACCAAGTGTCAAAAGTTTGAGAAGATGATGAAAGATAAGTTTGAGATGTCGATGATGGGTGAGATGAATTTCTTTCTTGGACTCCAAGTCAAACAAACTGCCAGAGGGATATTCATCAATCAAGCCAAATATATGAAGGAACTTATCAAGAAATTCGGATGCGAGTTCAGCAAACCAATCAGAATCCCTATGAACACAAACTTCCAGATTGATCTAGACAAACAGGGAGTATCAGTAGCCTTTACTGATTATCGTGCTTTAATTGGTTCATTATTATATCTAACTGCTAGTCGACCTGACATAACTTAAGTTGTAGGTGTCTGTGCTCGATTTTAGGCGAATCCTAAGCTGAGCTATATGGAGTCAGCAAAGAAGATTCACCGATATCTCAAAGGCACACCTGCCAGAGGGTTATGGTATCCAGCAGATGATAATTTTGAATTAACTGGCTATACTGACGCTGATTATGCACGTTGCAGGCTCGACCGAAAATTAACTTCAAAAGAGCTTCAAAATTAACTGGATATTCTTCGATCGTGAAGCAGATGTCACTGAAGCAGGCACTTCAGAAGAGCTTCAAACTCCCTTCAGAAGGCATCAGTCCTGCCGGCTACAAGGAAGATGTGCTGGATGATTACCTGACACTATTCTGTGGGAAGCCAACAACATTCAGGGCTGCCTTTCCCAAGAGCAACATGGTCCCCAAGTTCAGGGCCTTGGCTTACATTGTGACGCAGATCCTTACAAGCCAGGATGGTTCTTTCGATCAGGTGTCAAGGCAGAAACTACAGATGATGGTGATCATTTATGACACCACTCAAGTTAACTAGACCGACGTCTTCATCAAGTAGTTTCAGGCGCAAGCGGCGAAGTTCGATCGATCAGCCATCAGACTGAGTGCCAAGGGCAAACTGCTATATGGCATGACGCTCTCAGTCATGATCGAGGACTTCTGTGGAGCTGATTAGATCACATATGCTGACAAGGATTACTTCAATCCCAAGAAGATAAGGTTCCACAGCCAGGCCAGTTCTCTTCAGTAGATTGGCGCTGGTGCCGGAGAGGGGAAGGGCAAGAGGAAAACCCCCACCCCAATGAAGAAGGGCGCTACCCCTCAGAAGAAGAAGAAAACTTCTGAGCAAGCCATGATAGTGGCCCCTTCAGTCCTCCAGCTGATGGACGAGGACGCTGAATCAGCAGAGAAGGCTGATTTAGAAGAGGAGTCAAATTCTGTTGAGAAGGAGGCCTCAGCAGAGAAGGCTCCTTTAGCAGATCGAGAAGGCTTAATGGAACAGGGAACTTCACCAAATGCTATTACTCCAACTCCCCTTTATCCACTGAACGTACAACCACTCAGCAGCTTGCCTTCAGCTGAGAAAGCTCAGTCTCTAATTGACGTTGATGAAATGGAGACTGACACTTAAGCCGAGAATCTTGGGTTCGAGCTTTCATTGCTTCAATCCGGAGCAGCCCAAGATGTCTCTAAACATATTCCTGAGATCGCTAGTCACACTGACTTGGTTGACATTGCCAACAGGGCAAGGCTTCAGATGCTATTCAGATTCCGGGACTGGTCACCCTCGAGCAGCTGATCAGATTTAAGTCCTTAGAGATTCTGAACGCCGATGAGCTACAGCTGAGACAACAGATAGGCTATGAAGAGCCAGCTGACATCAACTCGATCGACGACCTTAGGGTGGCCATGCTGGCCTTGTTAGAAGATCGATACCCTTCTTTAGCGGCCGACCCTATGGAAGGTTCAGCCGGTCAAGATGACCCAGAACCACCCAGTGATGTAGGAACTGAGAAACCTGCTGTGGGTACTCAACAATAGCTGGAGGGAGCACACCCTTCTGATGATCTCTCTCACTCCTCTCCTCCTCCTGGTTCGGCAACAACAGGCACATCTCGCCCTCCTGACCAAGAACATTTGTTGTTGGGGTTAGCTTATGCGGTTTGATTCGTTGTGAAGCGCCGAAAGTTGAAGACAGTGGCAAAGACACTCCTGAAGCAGGGGACTCAGAATCATCTCCTTTCCAGGAACGTTCACAAACTATGGCGCCAGTCCACTGCAGCTCGTGTTGGGATTTTGTTTACTGGAAGCAAATTTTATGCTTGTATACAATGTGTTTTGTCCCTACCACTATTTTATTCTCCTATCTGATAAATATATATATCTGCACATGTTATCCTTTATCTTGTATAAAAGTTAGATTTGTGTGGTGTGTCAGGTATCACAGAAGACAACACAAATTGGTTGAACTGACAAGATATAAACAGTTATCACAACTGAGACAGCTTCAGGATAAGTTTTCAGTTTAAGCTGCAGTTTAGATAAGAAGTGGCTTGTCTTAGCTGCTTGTCTTTACTGGTACTCTGAAGGTGGTGTATTGATGGATCACAGTGAGATGTGTTCTCCTAACTGACCTTAGTGGAGAACCAAGATCTCGGTGACTTAGCTGGTCTTAAGCTTGGTTTATAATATCCCCTAAGGAACTCGAAAGGATTAGCACACTAAACCCGGCCGGTTGATTAAATTCAGGTGTGTTAATAAGGTCGAGTGGTACTACTCAGGAATATAAGATGTTAATTAATTTAAGCTGTTAGTGAGCTTAATTAATTAATGGATATTTCTATCTTAAATACGGAGATCGATTAAGTCTAAAATACAAGCCCTTGCTCAATTTGGGATAAAGAGGTAAGTCAACACAAATTCTCTAGTGGAATGCATCTGTGTTTATTAATTAATTTTGCTCTGGGCTGAGCATAAATAATTAATTAATTTGAGGCCCATCTTTATTTCTTGTATTAGATCCCTCATCTGACCCAATTAGTTACCTAGTTATTTATTGTCTCTCAAATATCATTATTAATGGATTAATGTATTTTTACATTATTTAATAATGTTATTTATTTGGAATTAATTGGATGGGCCAATTAATTGATAAATATTAGTAGCCCAGTGGATTAATTAATTATATTATGAGCTAATTATGTGGAAGCCCATTAGAAATATAATTAAATTATTGAGCTACAAATATATTAATATTATATTGGCTTTTGAAGCCTATATATATTAGTATTCTATTCATAAACAGTTACACACACATTTAATAACATACACGCCTGCGTGAATGTGGGAGAGACAATATTCTCAATTTTCTCCAGTTCTCTGACCACCCAGAGGGAGAAAAAAGCCGGGACACAAATCAGAAGATCTGACACACGAGCAACAATCAGAGCTGCAACAACATACGAAGGAGGAAGGTAATCGATTCCTAACCTCAATTTTCCTTCAATTGGTATCAGAGCCTGGTTTAGGCTTTGATTGTTGCTGTTAGGAGCATGATTAGGGTTCAAATCCGCTGTTATCGGGTTAATTTTTGTGTTTGGGGTGGCCTGCGAGCCACTGTTTTGACCATGTTGTAACGTTTTTCTCGTGAGAAAATCCACGAGTAGTTGATAGGACCAATGTTTTACGTGATTGATGTATTGCTTTTGTACTGTATTTTGGTCCAGGTTACACAAAAATCGAGGCGCGACGGCGCAGGAGGACGGAAAAAGGCAAAACCTAGAAATTGGCAGAACACGACCGTCGCCTTGAGAAGGCGCGTGCGGGCGCGTGCCGACTCATTTGTCCGATCCGTTTGGATCATTTTGTTCTTTGTTTCGTTAGCTTGGTCTGGATAGGTCGCACGACCCATTCCAATTTCAGGTTTGTCCGGAATAGCGTCGAAAAAGAGAAGTGGTCGTGCTGTCCAAAAATCCCCAAATTGGCCAGAAAACCCTAGTTTTTCTAGGGTTCCGCCGCATTTTGCGGCGGTTATTCCCGGCGGGTCCGAGGTCCGATTTTCGATCGGCTTGAACCACTGGATTCCTCGTCACACAAGCTTCGTGTTGATACATCATATGGGATCATCTAATCTCGAATGTGATCGGAATCGAGCTCTGAAGTTCCTTGCTCACAATGTTTTTTTTTTCTGGCGAATAGTTTGAGAATTGAGGGAAATTGATGGACGATTTTGGCCGGAATCCGTTCATGGTGGCCGAAAATCATCCAAGGATCATTACCCATGTTACAATTGATCGAATCGTGGCTCAGAAACATGCAATTTTCGCGGCAAAACTCGCTGGCGACAAGCTGCGTAATTACGCAACGGCACAGTCGCGGCGGCAGCTCTAGGAGGCCGTTATTCACGGCCCAAGACTTCTGGAAGGGATCGGGCCATCATAGACGGCCGGACGTGGCGGTGGGAGGCGGCAGGAGCCGCGGGCGCGATAGCGCACCGCACGCAACGCAGATTTGCGCCGCTGTACGTGGCGACACAGATTTGCGCGCGGACGACGGCGGTGGCGATGGCGGTCTGCTGGGGAAGAAGATGCTGACGTGGTGTGCCACGTCATCCCTTTGCTGACCAGTCTGCCATGTGTCTACCACGTGGCAGACCCCCTGATGATGTGGCGATACAGTTTTCGATGCAGTTTTTAGATTCGAAGATTTTGAAGATCGAAGGGCTGTATTTTGATCGGGCTATGTAATAGTTAGGAATTACGTGTTTTAAAGCCCGATAACGATGTTTTAAATTTCCTATTTGCGCATTTATTTATTATTATGCTTTAGCATGCGATTATGTGATTAATTGCGCTTAGAAAAGCATGTAAATAGGATTTACGTTGTATTAAAGCATTTTTATTTTTCATGAGCACTTTTATTATGTGCGCTTAGAAATTGCATGCTTTAGGAATTATGTGGATATACATGATTCAAAACGAACCTTTTGAAGAAAAAGACTAAGCAAATAATAAATTAAATATTTAATTGGATTCCATTTAAATTGGAAATTAAATATATAACCGGACCTCCATTAATTGGACCCTACACAAAAGTGGAACAATTATATAAGTAAACGTCCACCTGAGTGGCTTGCTTCTATTTTTGAACCACTAGTTTTGTGAGATGAGTTTTCTAATATAATATTTAATTTTTATTGAGTAGTGGGAGCGAAGCCGTAAATGTTCACCTGAGTGGCTTGCGTGCCTAGTAAACACGAGTACTCTAGCAGATAATAATTAAATAAGATGGATAATTAAATCAAATTGAATGCGGTATGGTTCGCGTAAGTATGCCAATATCGAGAATTTGATGTTAATTCGGTCAAAGCTTAGATGTCACCACGGGTAGAACTTCCCGAGAAGTCCCTTCCCGCGTTTTAATAGTGACATGGTCCAAAGATATCGGATTATTAATTCCATTCGTCTTAAGAACCTAGGCGTGGATTGGAATTAAAGAGCTAGGTATATAGCTTGGTCTAGGGGCACACGAGTAAACGTCCACCTGAGTGGCTTGCGAGTGTGATCTCTAGGGCTATTCGAGTATTTAACATCATTGGTTTTTCAAAAGGTTACAATGATGGTTAATTACGAATTATGTGCAAATATTAATTTCATACATACTTTTAAATTACATTTTTCCGATATGTCTGCTCTAAAAATTTTCGAGTTCCTAAACAGTCTCACCAACCAAACCCTAACGGGTTTAAGAATTTTTAAATAATTTCGTAGAGTGGAAGAGATATCTTACATCTCCCAATAAAAGCTCTGCAAATGTCCTATAAGAACTTCTGTTTCAGGACCGCCATGTCTAAGAACGAGTTTACTATGAGTATGTTACTCAAATCTTTGGTAGCGGTCAAAGAGGTTATAGGAAAGGGCAAGAGTGCTCAAGTCTTGAATATCCCTAGTAGTTCAAGGAATCCTCCGAAAGGCGGAAACAGAAAAAGAGCAGAAAGGGTGGACATTTAAAGAAGAGCAGTGGGAGTAAGAAGACGGTCCTTACCGGCGACATACAAATGTCAAAGGAGAAAGGAAGGTTCTTCAAGAGTGGTAAGAAAGGACACTGGAATAATTATAATCCAGATGTCAAGGCAAAACAGGAAGAGACGCGAGTCGCTCTTGTAACTGAAACTGTTCTGGTTTCCTCTTCTACCCACGAATGGGTAGTAGGTTCGGGGGTAAGTGATCATGTTTGTTACACCTTGCAAGGTTTCTTGCAGAAAAGACCATTGAGCAAAGGCGAGGTGGTAGTCTCAATGGTCAATGGATCGAAAGTTCCTGCAATTAACATTGGAGATTTACATCTATCTTTTGATAGTTTTGTTTTAGTACTTAAAGATGTTTAATATGTGTCTGAGTTTAGGCGAAACATTATTTCTGTTTCAAAACTCTGCACCATGGATGACTATAAATCAAGTTTTGATAGTGAAGTTTCTATCATGAAAGACGATGATTTTATCTGTGGTGGACCATTAAACGGATCTTTATATACTATTACTTGTAAACCGCGTAGTTTTGTTAATATTGCTTCCTCATCGTCAAATCCTAAGAAGAGGAAAGAGTCTTCTAAGGTAAACCAAACTTATCTGTGGCACTTAAGACTAGGTCACATCAATCTTAATAGGACTCAAAGGTTGATGGTATATGGATCATTGGAGTCTTTCCAAGTTGAACCATTTCCAACTTGCGAAACTTGTTTGGAAGGAAAGATGATGACTAGGCCTTTCAAGGCAAAGGGTTACAAAGCCACAAAAGTATTAAGTTTGATACATTTTAACTTATGTGGGTCTATGTCTACACAAGCTCGTGGAGGGTATTAGTACTTCGTCACATTTACTAACGATTACTCGAGGTATGGATATGTTTACCTTCTTCGCCACAAGTTGGATTGCTTTGAAACCTTTAAGAAATTCAAGGCAGAAGTGGAGAAGAAGCTAGGTAAAGAAATCAAAACACTACGATCTGATCGTGGTAGGGAATACCTATCCAACGTGTTCAAGGACTGCTAGACAGAATGTGGGATTACCTATCCCAGATGACAGCACCGGGAATACCTATCCATCGTGGTAGGGAATACCTATCCAACGTGGTAGGGAATACCTATCCCAGATGACAGCACCGGGCACGCCTCAGCAGAATGGTGTGTTAGAGAGAAGGAACCGAAGTCTCTTACAGATGGTTCGGTCGATGATGAGTTATGCAACTTTGCCGGTTTCCTTTTGGGGATAAGCCCTAGAGACTGCAGCATACTTGATGAACCGTGTGCCTTCTAAGTCGGTACAAATTAGAATCACGTTCAGAAGTGATGTTATTCATAGGGTATCTGAAGGAAACGAAGGGTGGATACTTTTATGATTCTAAAGAACAGAAGATCGTTGTTAGCCCTAACACTCGGTTCTTAGAAGAGGATTACATTAGTAACCATAAATCTCAAGTCGACATCATCCTTGAGGAATTACAAGGTGGTCGAGTTCCACTTGAACAACCAGTTGTGCAAGATAGTACTCCATGAGTAACTGCACAATTTGTTAACACAACGCATGATACTTTTCGACGTAGTGGGAGGGTATTATTTACACCTGATCGGTATATGTTCACTGGGGAGACGTTTGATGATCTCCCGACAGATGAACAAGATACCGTGGATCCCTGGACTTACAACGAAGCAGTGGGAGATGTAGATGCAGATTCCTAACGAATCGTCATGGACTCAGAATTTAAGTCCATAATTGATATGGATGTATACGGGATCACTGAACTACCTGAGGGCTGCAAGGCTATTGGTAGTAAGTGGGTATACAAGAGAATGAGAGAGGACCGAATGGAGAGATCATGGCGTTTAAGGCCAGGCTAGTGGCGAAGGGTTTTACCCAGAAAGAATGTATCGATTACGAAGGGACCTTCTCGCCTATAGCAATAATCAAGTCCATTCGGAGTCTCCTTGCTATAGGAGCTCACATGAACCTAGAGATCTGACAAATGTAAGTCAAAACCGCGTTCCTAGACGGTCACCTTGAAAAAAGGTCGGGACATCTACATGAAACAGCTAGATGGTTATGTGAAGGAGGGCAAAGAGCATCTAGTTTGGAAGCTTAAGAAGTCTATTCATGGAATTAAGAAAGCTTTCCGGTTGTGGCACCAGCGTTATCGACGAGGTAGTTAATCCTATGTATTTGTATCTTGTCCTAACGAGGTGTGTGTACCGTATTTATGTTAATGGATCAGTGGTGTTTCTTGCATTTTACATAGATGACATCCTTCTCATTGGAAACAATGTTAAAGTGTTATCAGACGTAAAGACGTGGTTATCAGAGCAGTTTCAAATGAAGGACTTAGGTGAAGCTGCTTACATCCTTGGGATCAAGGTTATCCGTGATCGCCATAAAAGGATGTTAAGCTTGTCACAAGCATCCTACATTGACACTGTTATTGCTCGTTTTAGCATGCAAAAAGCCAAGAGAGGTTCAGTACCTTTCAGACATGACATTTTTCTATCACGGAATCAGTGCCCTAAAACGCCTGAAGAGATAGAAAGTATGAGGCTAGTGCCATATGCTTCTACTGTCGGTAGCCTCATGTATGTGATGTTTTGTACGAGAGCAGATATCTCATATGTTGTAGGCATGGTCTCAAGATATCAGTCTAACCCTAGAAAAAGGAACACTGGACTGCGGTCAAGCATATTCTCAAGTACCTTAAACGGACTACAGATTATAGGCTTGTTTACCAGTCAATAGTCTAGTGTCTTTGGGTTATACAGAATCGGATTTCCAGGGTGACAGAGACGAGAAGAAGTGTACCTCAGGTTATGTGTTTACCTTGGGAGGTGGAGCCATTTCATGGAGGAGTGTAAAGCAGAAATGCATTGCGGACTCAACCATGGAAGCAGAGTATGTGGTTGCTTCAGAAGCTTCGAAAGAGGCAGTTTGACTCAAGAATTTCCTCCTGGATCTTGATATTGTTCAGAATTTGCCTAAGGCGATCACGATTTATTGTGATAATGCGGGTGCAATGAAAAATTCTAAGGAACCTAGATTTCACATGGCGTCTAAACACATAGACATAAAGTACCACATTATACGAGTATTCGTAAATTGAGGTGACGTGGTGATTGACAAAATTCGTAAATGAGTAAGTAGAGGATACTTAGTAATATTTTGGGAAATCAGTATTGGGGGAAATCATAGTGTTTCATGTCATGGAATTGAAGATCCCAAAACCCAGCTTGTATCCGTAGTGTAGTGTCAATAGGACTAGATAGGCTAGATAGATTTTATTTTCACTATCGTTTGTATCTAAGTCCTGTACGGGGAAAATGTTGGATTGATCTTCAGTAGGAAGCTTACTTTCCAGAACCCCACGTCATCAGTGTAAGAGCTTATGTTCTCAAGTTATCAGATGATCATCGCTCAGTAGAAGACATCTCATCAGCTGACCGACATCAGTAGAAGAACTCATTATACAAAGCTCAGTACCTTCAGAGTCATCAGCTGACTACACTCAGTAGAATATTTTCTATCAGCCGACTCAGACGAAGAAGATAGAGACCGTATCAGTTCTACTGTATCCGATAGGAAACGACCCAGCCTTTTAACATTATTCGAAAGTCAGCAGAAGATCATACGAGGAAGAGTGAGAGTCAACTCCGATGAAGAGCGATGTCTGACAGATCTCACCTACCACAAACCTCGACTAATGAGAAGCCGTCTAAGCTCTACCTGCTCTGACAAACTAAAGCTGCTCTCATGCATAGTAACCAACAACTCTGCTGCAACAATTCAAACTTATGACCATTTTCCTTGGACGCTTGTGACACGTGGCATCGTCCTCTCCAACGGGAAAATGCCTGGGTCACAACTATAAATAGAGAAGCATTTCCGAGCTCCATACACGGGATATCAAAAGGGACAATACGCTCAAACTTTCGAAACACTCTAGCACATTCAAGAGGATTCAGCGAAGAACTTGCCTAGCAGAATATCTTTAGTTCTTCTCTCTAGAGTTTCCTTCTTTAGATCCCTCTTCTCTATCTAAGCTCAATCGCTCATATCTATAGCTTAGAATCTTGAAGGAGTTCACATTTAGTGACTGTTCTTATTGTAAGAACTCCTTCATAGTTGAAGAAAATCCCCTCCCCTTCAAACTTAGGTTTGAATTGTAAAGTCGCTAAGGACTATAACTTAGAAGGGTCTGTCCAGTGCACACCTTGCTGAGGCTTGCTCAGACTAATCAACAAGACCTCCTGTTCAGCAGGACCGTGGACGTAGGAGCTTGCGTATCCGAACCACGTTAAAAATTGCTTGCGTTGTTTACTGTTTTATTGCATTGCATACAAATATCTTACACACTCATATCTTGCATAAAACGTATTCGAAAAGTGCACGAGCCAAAATTATTTAACTTGTGAAAATCACGTTTTCAACTGAGATGAAATCTCCGGGGCCTACACACTTATCCGCACTACGTCTTCGACTAAGAATCAAGTACTGACAAAAGTCAGTAGGAGAAACTCAGTAGTTGGCACACTCTGACCCGCGATCAGAAGGTTACTATTTAGCACTGTTCATCAGTAGCAACCTACAGCTCAGCTGTCCTTCGCGTTTGAGAAAAAGAAATAGTACTCAGGTGTATTCACCCCCCGCCCCTCTACACCTGACTCTCGTCTCTGGACCAACAGTTTAGAAGACTTGAAGATACTCTCCATAGTTTCTCATTGTAATATTTGTAAGGAGTTTGTATCTAATAGTTCTTTAGATTCTTGGATAGTGTTAGTTTGATAGTGATAGGTTTTGACATTATCAAATAGGGGAAAATTGTTGGGAGAAGATTCAGCTGTTGTTTAGTGAATAGATGATTTGACTGATCCAAAAATCCTATGTTGATTGGTGAACCATTCCTGTGTAAAAGTCAACACCTTTGTCTTTGAGTTTGTCAGACTCAGTAGACTCGCCTTCAGCATGGTCCAGCTTAGTAGTTCCGTCTGCTGTCCATCAGTAGACTATCCGCCGCATTACCACGGAGTGAAGATTCAGTATGGCTGGACTCATCAGGAGTAGCATACTGAAAGGTGTTCAGGAGTCAGTAGAACTGAACTCAGAGTTGACCTTCAGTAGAACTGAACTCAGAGTCGACCTTCAGTAGAGTTGAACTCAGCAGGAGTATACTACTGAACCTATGGGTCAGACTCAGCAATGGCCTTTCAGTTACTTAACTGACAGTGGACTTAACTGTCAGATCCAGTAGAGTTGTCCGAGGTCGTATATCTGAGAAAAGTCAGCTTCAGTATCAACCTTGAAGTTTGAATGTCTCAACCACTTTTCTGTACCTCGACGAATGACAAGCAGCCAGCTGGCAAAGCATCCGACAAAAGCTGCAAGTCAACCACTTTCTGCAAAGAAGCGGACTCTACAGAAATCAAAGGAAGGAGCCGTTTGCTACCTATATAGAGTGACACATGGACTGTTTCATCTCCAACGGATCTATCCATGCTCACTACTATAAATAGAGGGAAGGTTGTGATTCTTTAAGTCGCACTACACGATCACACAAGCGACCATACGGGAATTCAAGCATTCAAAGATTCAAAGCTCTAGAACACTTAGCGATTACTCAGCTGAAGAACACTAACACAGAGTTGATTATTCCTCTCTGTTGTTCACTTCAGAAAACTCTCTCGTTACCACCCTCTAACATTAAGCTCATTGTAATATCTATAGCTTAAACTGAATGAGTTCATTTATTGAACTGTTCTTACTATTAAGAACTCCTTCATAGTTGGAGATACATTCAAACAATTTTGTTTGACCCTGTAAACTGAGACTTGCTTAGTATAATCACAAGTAAAAGTTTGTCCTGCGTACAAACTAATTGAGACTAACTCGGTATAATAAAATAGTGTCCTATTCTGTTCGGGACTAGTGGACGTAGGATCTTGCGTATCCGAACCACTTTAAAAACTGTTGTGTTGTTTTATTGTTGCATGATATAATTGTTCATTTTGCAAAATATCTTTATAAAATCATACAACTGCTATTTCAGTATCAAAGCTAAAATATCGCACTAATCTACTGAACAACTTTAGTAAACAAATGTTTTCGAAACAAACTGAACCGGGCCTACACATTTCTGCACGCTACTGAACCTCTGCTGAACGGTTCTAAATTCGACATCGATCGGCTAGCGCACCTCGCATCGTCGGTCACTTTGTCCACACGATCAAGATCAGCTTGCTTGGTCTGGGGAATTTATTCAGTAGACATCTTCTGTGAAACGGACTGGTCGTGTTTTGAGTTTGAGAAAAATGTATTCAGTTGTATTAACACCCCCCTACACCTGAACGTTTGAGTTGGGACCAACAATGACTTCGTTCCTCTTTGGCCATTTATTTCTATCTTGTTAATCTCTTATAGATCGTCGTTGAGGGTCCTCTTTTATTATTTCAAAAGTCATATTAAAGACGAATATACCGCCATGCGTCCACGACGATATTTGATCTCTCCAATATTTTGAGATCTCAATATTTTTAGACGTTTGTAGTCCTTCAGGAACTTCATTGGATTGATTAATCATTATCATCATTGTTTGGTTCATATGTTGTGTCCCCTTTTCTTAGACACAAAATTTCTTTTAGAATCAATTGGTCGACCATATTTTTGACGAACTTTATATTCATTTGCTACCATTTGTACTTGTCCTTCAAGGATAGCTACTCTTGCGGGAGTATTTGCAGCAAATGTATAACATTGTCAATTCTTCTATATACATACTAAAGCATCAAGAAGTTGATTTTCAATCTTTTGCAATTTGAGAAACCCAATTGCTCTTTAGGAGCATATAGTGTTCTTTGGGGATATCAGTTGTGCTACTTCAGGAGCAACAACAATAACAATTCAAGAACTAAGATTCGTCCATCAATAAGACATTATATAAATTGCTCATCACGTAATATTCTTCAGGAATTTTAATTGTGTGCTCTTCAGGAGTAACAAATTAATATTGTATGTATCTATATATATATATTATACAATTTGTTGGAAAAAAAACTGAGGTATATAGTAAATACATAGAAAAATATTAGTAACTCTTCAAGAGTGTGAAGTATTCTTAAAGAATAACTATAACAATATAAGGGATCAAATAAATCTCTCAATTAGAACGGACTATATTAGATATCATGTCATAACCAGATCGAAGAATAAAGTTCTCAACATGTCGTAGCACTTACAAAATCAATTACTTCATCAAGCCATTATTATATTTAAGAAAAATGTATATTCATTTGTAAAGAACTAGCATACGATTCCTTATTAGCAAATTTTTTCTATTAATCACGTGATCATTAAGAAAATAAATTTAAATAGCAGTCGAAATCATAACAAGTAAATTTTTTTCTATTAATCACGTGATTATTAAGAAAATGAATTTAAATAGAAGTCGAAATCATACCTTCAAATTGTCGACGCCTTGCAAGGAGTAAAGACTTAAAAGAGAACAATCGTACTGATAATGTGTTATAAACTAAATAGAACGACAGAATGAGAAATAAATGTGTATTATTATAAGGATGGAGACCTCTATTTATAAAGTATAATATTGACTCATGAGCTTTTAGGGTTTACATGATAATCACGTGAGTATATATATAAAATTTATTTACAACAATTATTAGATAAATACACGTCTAACCCCATTTTGTGTATATATTGCACATCGAACATTTTATATATTGAATCTACTTTTCTTAACATTTAAGAATAATTCATTTTTTTTAATAAGAAAACAATAGCAGGTGTATGGCATCTGTACTTGTCATAATTTCAAAGTCCAAATTATTTGACCGTTGAAGTGTGAGTGCAATGTCATAAAAAGCGAATCAATCACGTTTTCTTGAATAACTTATCAAGATATCGTTATGGAAATTAAATTACATACCAAATGAAGAACTCAAAACCACATTAAATTACTTGCCTAGAAAGCAAATTAATTCCTTCCCGAATTAATCATTCATTACTGATTCTATATATATCAACTCTTCCCAACTATCATATCTTTGAAAGATTTGATTACACAACCGTACATTATCATTATGGAAATTGAATTACATACCAAATCAAGAACTGAAAACCCCATTAAATTACTTGGCAAGAAAGCAATTAATTCCTTCCCGAATCAATCATTGATTCTATATATATCACCTCTTCCCAACTATCAAATCTTTGTAAGATTCGATTACACAACCGTACATAGATTACAAAACCTATATATATATATAGAGAGAGATGATCCTATCAGAAAAACCTATCAGCAACTTGTTGGAGCTCTCAACTATGGCGACGATAATCTCAAGCCTCAAGTTCTTCGACGAGAGTAGCCAAGATACCGACCTCGACTGCCTTAAAAAATTCCGGTGCGTGGGTTCTTGCAACGGATGGCTAGCTTTCTTGGACGACTATGGCGGCCCTTTAATCCTAAACCCTTTCTCCAAATCCCAAATCTACGTCCCTCCGAAGAAAACCCTCCCACGCCTATCAAGAGCCACGAAGATTCTCAAAATAGTTGTATCTTCCCACGCAGCCGTAGCGATGTATAATCTCGGCCAAGCCAACATCGCCTTCTTCAAGCATGGGGATAAAGAGTGGACCGATCTTGACGGCCAGGGGGAGGAGTATTACGACGTCGTCTGCTGCCAAGGAACCCACACGTTCTTAGCCTTGGGCCCTGGACCCACGGTCGAATCATGGGATTTAAGCGAAGCTATTCCGAAGAAGACGATGATAATTCAAAATTGTTACCCTAGAAAGCTTCTGCTGGACCGCCTTATTTTCCCGGCTGATCTGTATTCCACGAATTGGTACTTGGCTGTGTCGCCGCTAGGGCAGATGTTTATGATCGTGAGGTACATTGGCGAATTCGTGAGGTACAACGGGGAGGTGGTGTGCGAGGGTGGGGGAGAGACGCTCACGGAGATTTGCCCTTACCAGACGGTCGATTTCCGTGTGTTTAGGCTCGACGATGATCGGAGGGAGTGGTTGGATGTGGAGACTCTGAATGATTTCTCTCTGTTCTTGGGAGTCAATCAATCCATGATGGTGTCGTGTGGGGAGTGGAAGAAGAACGCAATTTATTTCACAGATGATTATTGGGAGAGAATCGATGAAGATTACTCATACGGAGGCCACGATTTGGGGGTTTTCACCATGGAGGATCGCAGCATTGAGCTTCTTGTTGATATTGATGATTATGAGCAGCAGAAGATTGATCCACCACCCTTTTGGATAGGAACAAATTAATAGGATAATTTTAGGGTCTATGTGGATTATGATTTTCTATTCGTAAATATTAGGCTATCTTCTGTAAATGAGTGGATTTTTTTGGTATTGAAAATGTTGGACGAAATGCCCCTCTTCCACGAATTATTATAATTCTTAATTTCTGAGATAATAGCGTTTGATTAATTCTTTAATGTGTTTTAATTATAACTTGTAAGTGTATTCATACAAAAAAGAGTTCTGAAAATATAATTTTATTATGTGATCCGAACAAATAAAAATGTTCTGAAAATATAATTTTATTGTTGAAACTATAACGAAAATACAAAAATACTGGGCGGATTCCTCATTGGTACCTATAATTAACATATTTTTAAAAAGGCAAATTGACATAAATGGCCCCCAATGTTTGCTACTTTGGATGAGTTGGTCCCTAATTTTTTTTTAGTTTATTAGTCCTCAATGTTTGCTAATTTGGATAAATTGGTCATTCTATTAAATTTTAAGTTAATTAAGTGTTAATCATAGGGGTATTTATGGAATAAAAGTTTCAGGGACCAATTCATCCAATTTTTAAATTAAACTTGATTTTTTTAAAACTTTTTTTTTAAATTATGATAATTTTTAGAAAATAAATTAATTTTTCAAATAATTTTTTTTTAAAATTAATTTTTTTCAACTAATTTTTTTTCGTTTTTTTTCGAAGATATTTTTTAAAATTATAATATTTTTTGAAAAAATTATTTTTTTCAACTAATTTTTTTTCGTTTTTTTTAAAGATATTTTTTAAAATTATAATATTTTTTGAAAAATAATTTTTTTATCAAATTATTAAATAAATTAACTATTAGTACTAGTTTTATGGACCAATTCATCCAATTTTTAAATAAATTTTTAACTATTTTTTCAATTAATTTTTTGAATTAACTTTTTTTCAATTTTTTTATAATGAATATAACACATTTCTCAACTGTTGTGTTGACCCGCTCTCCTCATTCACCGTCAAACGTAAAAATATTAGTTAATCTAAATTTATTTAAATAAAAAAAATTGAAAAAAAATTATTCAAAAAATTGGTCCCTAAAATTATTATTAATTAATTTTTTTCGTTTACCAAAAAAAATATTTGAAAAAAAAGAAAAAAAAATTAAAAAAAAATATTTGAAAAATTAATTTATTTTAAGAAAAAGATCAGAATTTAAAAAAAATTAAGTTTAATTTAAAAATTGGATGAATTGGTCTCTCAAACTTTTATTCCATAAATACCTCTATGATTAACACTTAATTAATTTAAAATTTAACAAAAGGACCAATTTATCCAAATTAGCAAACATTGGGGACCAATAAACTAAAAAAAAAAGATTAGGGTCCAATTCATCCAAAGTAGCAAACATTGAGGACCATCTGTGCCAATTTGCCTTTTAAAAAAATGAAATTAATTAATTAGTGATGGAGCTGGACTTTGCATGGACGCCTATTTCTTAATCCCCTGTATCATTCCACCAACATATGGAACTCCAGTCTTCTTCACCCAGTCATCATGAACAAACACCTTCTCAGGAGTCCATTTATGGGCAAGCTTTGCAGTCATATGCTTCTCAATCC
Source organism: Lavandula angustifolia (assembly GCA_028984105.1). Taxonomy (NCBI): domain Eukaryota; kingdom Viridiplantae; phylum Streptophyta; class Magnoliopsida; order Lamiales; family Lamiaceae; genus Lavandula; species Lavandula angustifolia. The sequence goes on along the minus strand of CM054802.1, from coordinate 10,159,768 downwards.
CCTTCCACGTGACCCCTTTCGATGTACCCGCCCGGGTCCGCGGTTATCCCACTCTGCGTAGTAAAGCGTATCGAGGGCAAACGTACCGGACCAGTGGAAGAACCCGGCCGACAGGATGAAGCCGTCGATGCTGCACTGCATGATGATGGTCCTGGTGTAGGTCTTCCAGGGGCGGTCGAGATAGGCCTCGAACGGTGGCAGGGCGTCGAGGAACTGCTGCTCGGCGGTGAGTGGCAGTTCTGGAGGACGAGGACACCGTCAGATTTGATGTCGTCATGGCCCTGGGCGGTCACCATGCATGCTTGCTTGGGGAGGGGCTTGCGGACGACGATCTCCGAGTACTGGATTATGGCCTTGGCGTCGCCAAAGATGAAGTCGATGGTGCCGGTGATGCGGCAGTTGCGGTACAGTTGCCGGTAGCTGTGTGAGTAGAGGGTGTCTTGGAAGCCCTCGATGTGGCAGTTGTAGAACACGCCGCGTTCGCCATTGATTTGGACGGCCACGGCTGAGCTGAGCGCCACTGTGTTCTCAATCTTGATGTCCTTCGCCATGAACCCTTCGCCGGTCACTCCTATTTAACATTCTCATGCATGGTTAAAAAAGACCACGAGAAAAGAAAAACTAGCTTCATGAATTGTTGGAAAATAAAAGCTTTAGGGTTTTTTGGCGAATAGAATGGCAAGTTATAGAAAGAAAACAAGGGTAGTAACATCATGTTTATTGACAAAGTAATAGAGTCAAGGATTTGAGAGGGGCAAATTAATCTATCTTATGGTTAAAATATACATAAGGCTTTTTATGTAACATTAATTATTTAAAAAAAAAACGAGATAATTTTTAATAAAACAAAAACGAGTAAATAAGAGAGGAGAGGAAACTAACTGAGAGTTCCCGAGGCGAAGGTTTAAACACCGCCAGCGTAGCTCTTGGAGCCAGTGATGATGGTCTTCAACGGCCCCTCTCCAATGAGGACGACGTTATCGACACGCTTGTCAATCAAGACATACTCCTTGTACACTCCGACCTTGACAAGAATCACGGATGGCTTCACATTCTTCTTAGGCACCGCATCCACGGCCGATTGGATGGTCTTGTACCAGCCGTTGCCGTCTAGCGCCACAACAGAGGAAATGGTCGCCAAAGATAAATCTGAATACACGCCGGAAGAGAAGAAGCTTTACAATCTAGATAGAGTTTATCGTAATGTTATTTTAACAACTCTCAATGATTCTTATCTTGGCAGGGTTCAAAACTGTAAGTCTGCAAAGGAACTCTGGGATGCGCTGGCGTTACTGAGTCGGGGGACTCAGAAGATATAGAACAACAAACTGACGCTAGAGCTCCAGAAGCTTGAGAGACTCACCCTCATGCCCATGAGAAGATTGAAGATCTAAATGACAGATTCACCAAGATCATGAATTCAATCAACGGGCTAGGGAAGACGCTCCCTAATTGTGAGATGAACCTGAAGATACGGCGGACCCTACCTGAAGGACGATAGAGTTCATTCGCCATGTATCTGCGACACTCTGACATTGATTATGTTTCTACTGATCAAATTTTCTCTGAATTGAAGGCAAAGGAGTTAGAGTCCAGTCTACCTCATAAGATAAGGGATGGATCTAACACCCCACATGATCATGCCCTAAAGGCATCAGTCAGCACTCCACAAGCAGCAGTGAGCAACCAGACTACGTCGACAAGCTCAGTCTCGATTCCTACTGAAGGATCCTTGGCTGAACGATATGCTCTGCTGGCCCTTAAATACTAGAGAGAGAAGGATAGGAGGATAAAGCTAAAGAAATCCTACCAGAAATCCCGAGGTAAGTATGAATCACCTTCTAAAGGAGATCATAACTCGAAACTCTCTGAATGCAGGAATGAAGAATCTGCTTCGAAACCTGAAAAGTCAGAATCAAAACCAAGCAGACCTTCTTCATGTTACAACTGCAAGAAGGATGGGCTTTACCAATATGAGTGTCGAGAGCTGAGTGCAGCTGAAAGAGCTGTGCGACAATCTCGAAGAGAGAAGTTCGCCAAAAAGCGCCAAGCATTCATTGCTTGAGAGCTTTCAGATGACTCAGAAGAGGCGGAAAACTTCTTGGACTCATCAGATGATGAAGTCTCATTCATCGCGGTAGAAGTCGAAGAAAATGAGAAGTGTCTCATGGCTGGAGAAGAGGATGAGGTAAACTTATATGCTATTGATATGCCCTCTTCACCATGTACACAGAATACACTATCTACTGTGGGTGATCATCCTGAATCTGCACTGTGCTACAAAGCCTTATTAGACGAGCAGATCAAGATGAGTTTGGATTTCAGTCAGACCCTTCAGGAGATAGACCTCCCGAGAGCCGAGAATGAGAGACTTTCTAAGTCTAGTCAGGATGGTTCTGAGTTGGCTCAGCTTGCTAAGAGACTGAAAGAGGAGAATGATTCTCTGATGACCCAGTCTCAGCAGCAAGAAGGACTAATCTCAGCGCCGACCAAGGACTTGGCGACGAATGTCACTGAACTAGGTCTATTGAAGAAGGAGTATTCATAACTACAGACACAATACGAAACTCTCAAGAAGAGTGATGAAATTTGGAAAGTTCTGATCACCGACAGGTTTCTTGGAGCAGAGAAGAAACTCGAATTCATGCTCACAAGTTAAAACCTGTAACCCATAAGGAAGGGTTAGAATACAATACTTATGATGCTTCGACCTCAGCGCCACAGGATTCAGCAGCAAAGCTTACTGATAGGTTTGTCAAAAGGTGTACTGAACGGTTAGAACTCCAGAAACCTTGGACAAAAGGCAAACAAAAGGTGAACGTACCTCATCCCACCTATTTGAAGTCTGGCAGATCTCGCTCACAACCTCCAAGTCAGAAGCAAGGGGGAACTTCAGTGAGATGGACAGATCAACATGGGCCTCTGACTTTGACTCATCCAGCTCAGTACGGAAGTGTTGGTCCTGAGTCAAACGTTCAGGTGTAGAGGGGGGGTTGAATAAACCTGAAAACCTTTTTCTCAAACTCAAAAGCGATCAGTCCGTTTCATGGAAGATGTCTACTGAACTGATTCAGTAGACCAAGCAAGCTGATCTTGATCGCGTGGACAGAGTGAGTGATAGTACTGAGGTCTGCTAGCTGACTGATGTCAGAATTCAGAACCGTTCAACAGAGGTTCAGTAGCGTGTGGAATTGTGTAGGCCCGATTCGTTTGTATAGAAAACGTTTGTTTATTAAATTCATTCAGTAGATTAGTGAGATGTTTTAGCTTTTAAGAGAAATACAGTTGTATGATTTTGTAAGATTATTTTCAGTATGAACAGTTAATCAATGCAACACATAAACAACACAAATTTTTTTAAAGTGGTTCGGATACGCAAGATCCTACCTCCACTCGTCCTTAACAACACAGGACACTATTTTATTATACCGAGTTAGTCTCAGTTAGTTTGTACGCTGGATAAACTTTTACTTGAGATTATACTGAGCAAGTCTCAGTTTACAGGGTCAAACAAGGATGTTTGAATGTATCTCTAACTATGAAGGAGTTCTTAACAGTAAGAACAATTCAACAAATGAACTCCTTCGGTTTAAGCTATGAATATTACAATGAGCTTAATGTTAGAGGGTGAGAACTAGAAAGGTTCTAGGGTGAAGATCAAAGAGGATATATCAACTCTGGGTTCGTGAACTTCACTTGAATAAACGATAAGTATTCTAGAGCTTGATTCTTGAATGCTTGAGTTCTCCTATGGTCGCTTATGTGATCGTGTATTGCGACTTTGAAGATCACGACCTTCCCTCTATTTATAGGCGTGAGTGTGACTAGATCCGTTGGAGACGAACTGTTCATGCGTCACTCTATAACTAGGTAGCAAACGACTTCTTTTCGAATTCTGTAGAGTCCCCTTACTTCTTTGGGAAAGTGGTTGACTTGCAACTTTATGTCGGAGACTTGCCAGGTGGCTGCATGTCATTGGTCGAGGTACACAAAAAGGTTGAGACACTTGCAGACTTCAAGGTTGATACTGAAGCTGACTTTTCTCAGTTGTACGACCTCGGACCACTCTACTGGAATGACCTTGAAGTCTACTATCTGTTAAAGAAACTGATAGGCCGTTGTTGAGTCTGACCCATAGATTCATTAATATACTCCTACTGAGTCCAACTCTATTGAATGTCGACTCGCAGTTCGCAGAACCGCTCCCCGATGAGTCCGGTTCTCTACCGACTCCCGAACACCTTTCGCATGTTGCTCCCGCCGAGTCCAAAGACTACCGAATCTTCACTCCATGGCACTACGATGGATAGTCATCGAAGGACAAGCAAAAGGAACTACTGACCCGGAACCATGCTGAAGACGAGTCTGATGAGTCTGAAAAACTCAAAGACAAGGCGTTACAATTACAAAGGAATGGCTCACCAATCAACATAGGGTTTTAGGATTACCCAAATCTTTAACAACTAAACAACAGCTGAATCATCTCCCAACAATTTTCCCCTATTTGATGATGCAAAAACCTATCACTATCAACTATCTAACACTATCTAAGAATCTAAAGAACTATCAGATACAAACTCCTTACAAGTATTACAATGAGAAACTATGGAGAGTATCTTCAAGTCTTCTGAACTAAGCAATAACTAAACACATAGATAATCAGTGAGTGTGTGAGTTAGCAATCACTTAGGTGATTCTGAGTGTTAAAGTAAAAAAAGCAGGCCATGGAGACAATATGAAATTGTCAGGCCAAGTAACAATTGATGTATTAATAGATAAGAAGTTCAGTACGGCAGACACAAACAAAGCAAGACAACTTCCTAACAGATTTAAAACGCTGAATCCTTGTCGTGAAATCATTCGATTTATCCTCGGGTAATGGAAGTCCATACATCTTGAATGTATCTCGCCTCAGCTACTGAATCTTCGGAATATCTTCTGGTTCAGTCAGTTCAAGATTACGAGCTTTAGCTGCTGTCCTAGCTTCCTTTTAAATCACGGCTGTGTAGAGGGATCCATCAATCTTTGCGATGGAGGCAGAGTTCTGAAAGCCGGAGTCCTTACATCAATATTTGCATAAGGGCTTTATGAACTATTTGATATATCCCAGGATCATTCCTCTCTATCCATTCAGCAAAAATCTCAGCTTCGCCGAAGTCGGGCCAAAGCTGCCATACATAGTATCTTTTGATGAACTCAACTTTGATCATCTCCCAAGCCTGAGTCCTTTCTCAGGGCATCCAATCATCAACACGAGGCCATCTGTGAATTTTCTGATCATCAGGTGTGTGGCCCCGTCTGAAGAATTTAGAAGTTGTTGGGATGTCCCTGTCCTTAGGTGGAGGTAGCCTAGGCTTCATTCTCTCAGCTTCTCTTACCTCTTCAGCCGCCTTCTCCTTAGCTGAAGCCTCTTGTCTTCTGATCTCTTCGAGATGATGACATTTAGCTCTTTTGTCAAGTGCTCGAATGTTGAAGTTGATCTTCTCATCGATAGTAGGCTCAGCTATCTTCATCTTCGTTTGCTCGGATTCATCAGCCTATTTCTTTTCAGCTTCTCTCTCCTTTTCTTGTTCTTTGTCAGCATCATCTTTGAGAGAGAGCTTTCTGGCCACCTGCCTCTGAATGGGCTTTCTGGTAGGCGCCTTCGTCCTAGCCTTTGCAGGGGCCTTCTTAGGCTTATTTGCAGCCTCAGCCTTAGCTATCTCCCGAGCAAGTTTCTCGTCAGCATCAATTTGTGCTTGCTCTGCTGGGCTATTGTATCTTGTGCGATAGGGTGGAATTTTTAGAATAGATTTCCCTTTCCCAGATACAGGTGGAGGCGGAGGAGTGTCTTCATCATCTGACTCCTCTAGAAACGCGGTCACTTCTTCAATATACTTCTGTGGTGGTTCGAAGTACCGATTTTAGCCTCTATAGGTTCTGAGCTGCTTGGGCCTGTCTCAGGTGTTACATCCCCTGCTGAGACACCCTAGGCAATAACCCGAGTTACTTTCTTCCCTTTAGACCTTTCCCCCTTAGTTATAGGCTTTTCAATCTTGGATCTTTTCCCCTTTTTGGCATCATCCAATGTGGTTGGGGTGGGAAGTGTAATTGCCTTGGTGCTGAGCATGTGATAAAATCGGGATAGCTCATCCAAGGTCTTCTGAAGATTCTCGAACTTCAGGTGTAGATCGTTCCTCTTAGTTATGAGTTCATCATCGTATTTCCGCTGAGAGTGATCTACCAGTTCTTCAATCTTCATCAGCTTTGCGTTGATCTTCAGCTCACACTCGTCCTAAACTGCTTTGATCATCTGCTCGTGAGCTTGAGTGTGCTGAGAGATCTGGTTCTAAAGCTCAGTCTGAGTGCCCTAAAGGAATCAAGAATAGAAGCTTGGGCATCCTTCAGTAGCTTCTGAACCGACATTTGCTGATTGTCGAATTCAGCTATCTGTGCGGCGAGTGCATTAGTGAGAATAGAGTTGGATTCAGAAACATGATGGATGTTCTGAAAGGAAGTCTTTAGTGCCCTGACTTCCTCGCACTGAGCTGCAGTAGCCTTGCGCCATATCTTGTGGACGTTTCTGGCAAGGAGACGATTCTGAGTCCCCTGCTTCAGAAGTGCCTTGGCTACCCTTTTCGACTTTCGACGCTTTGCAACAAAGCCAACCTCGTAGGCTGACCCCAAAAATAGTTGTTCTGGGTCAGCAGGGCAAGAGGTGCCTGCTGCGGCCGAACAAAGAGGAGGAGGGAAGTGAGAAAGATCATCAGAAGGGTGTGCTCCCTCCTGCTCCAGTTGAGTACCCTCAGCAGGTTTCTCAGTTCCTGCATCACAGGGCAGTTTTGGGTCATCTTAGCCTGCTAAACCTTCCATAGGGACGACCACTGAAGTAGGATATCTATCTTCAAGTAAGGCCAACATGGCCACCCTAAGGTCGTCGACTGAGATGACATCAGTAGGCTCTTCATAGCCTATCTGCTGACGAAGCTGTAGCTCATCAACGTTCAAAATCTCTGAGGACTTGAATTTGATCATCTGTTCAAGGGTGATCCAGTCTCGAAATCTGATGAGCATCTGAAGCCTTGCCCTGACGGCAATGTCGACCAAGTCGGAAGCGATCTCAGGAATGTGCTAAAAGACATCTTGGGATACTCTGGATTCAAGCAATAAAAGCTCAAACCTAGGTGTCTTGGCTTCAGTGTCAGTCTCCAACTCATCAACATCGATAGGAGACTGATCTTTTTCAGCAGAAGGAAGACTGTTGAGTGGTTGTATGTCCAGTGGGGACGGGGAAGTGGGAGTAGTGACATGATGTGTTGTCCCCTGTTTCACTGAACCTTCTCGATCTGCTGAAGGTACCTTCTCTGCTGAGGCCTCCTTCTCAGCATAATTTGCCTTCTCTTCTAAATCAGCCTTTTCTGCTGACTCAGTGTCATCATCACGCAACTGAGGGACAATAGGGGCTACTACCAAGGCTTGCTCTACTGAAGCCAAGCCTTTTCTTCTTCTGAGGGGTAACACCCTTCTTTATTGGGGTCTGGGCTTTCATCTTGCCCTTACCCTCTCTGGCACCAATGCCACAGCTCCGGCACCAATGCTAATCTGCTACAACGAGCTGGCTTGGTTGTGGAATATGATCTTCTTAGGATTGAAGTAGTCCTTGTCAGCATATGTAATCGGATCAGATCCACATAAGTCTTCGATCATGTCTGACAGCTTCATGCCATACAACAATTTGCCCTTGGCACTCAGTCGACAAGCTGACCGATCGAAATTCGCCACTTGCGCCTGAAACTCCTTGATGAATACATCAGCCAGTTGACTTGCGCTCTATCATATATGGCCATCATCATCATCTATAGTTTCGGCCTAGACACTTGATCGAATGCGCCGGCCTGACTTGTCAATATCTGCGTTACAATGTACGCCAAGGCCCTAAATTGCGGAAGCATGCTGCTCTTGGGAAATGAAGCTCTGAATGATGTAGGCTTTCCACAAAACAGTGTCAGGTAGTCGTCTAACATGTCGTCCTTGTATCCGGCAGGACTGATGCTGTCTAAAGGGAGTTTGAAGCTAATGATAAGGGCTTTCTTCAGAGACATCTTCTTCAGAAATGGAGTTGCCTTAGTTGGATTCTGAATATCATGAACTTTGAATGTTCTAACTAAGTCCCCATCTTCCTCCTCTAAGTTGAGATATAGTTCGGTAACCTGATGAGGCAGGAAGTACGAGGATTTCTTCGAAAGAAAAAACAACTCCAAGCCAGATGCCCGCAGGGCATCATAAATCTCATCCAGAAAATCTAAGCCGCCGGAGTCAAACTCCATAACAGGCTCAAACCATACCTTGTCCTTCTCCAATATCTAGACGATATCAGCCCGAGAAATAACGTGAAGGTTCGTCATGAATATCTGCAAAATAGACGGTTAGCACTTGAAAATAGAATTAGTCAGTAAGTGCTTTAGAAAGTAAGTGTTGCCGTAAGAGGAACTCAGAAATATATGAAAGTAAGCATGGATGCTGAATGTTTGCAGAGAGCTCTTAAGGTATATGCAGAAACGCCAATGGCGAATATGTCGGGTTGAGGAAGATTACGTCGATATGTTGTTTTATTTTGAATGTGAAACATTTTTAATCGACGGTTGGGATTAAATTTTGCTTTTTTAGTGGACGGTCACGCTTTTATAATATAAAAAGAGTAATGATGACCATGCCGCCCAGCCAAATCTCAGACGAATATAGATGTTTAGTAGTAAGGTGATACGACTCGCATTAAATGTAAAGTAGAGTTCAACAAGTAGAGCATAGAATGTCGTGTAATAAATGAAAATGATTTTAATTAATGACATTCTTTAAGCATTAAGTGCGATGCTAAACTTCTTGATCATAAAAAGTTTTTATGACTGAAAACACCTTTTTAAAGTACGCTGAGTTGACTACTGAAAGACATACGCAAACATGTCAGCTGAACATTGTAGTCAGCTGATACCTCGTTTAGTTGGTTGCTGAATCTCGAAACTGGAGGAATTAAGTGTAAGATGAGTATTCCCCCTTACTGAGGGTACTCCATCTGAAACACTTGCTAAGTAAAGTCAGTAGGTTCCAGGAGACTGAGCTCTACTGAAAGATCTCTGAATCTAGCTTCAGCTAGAGGCTTGGTTAGTATATCAGCCCTCTGAATGTCAGTGTGGATCTTCTCCAATCTGACGTCCTTCTTCTCGACAAGATCACGAATGAAGTGGTGTCGAATGTCTACGTGCGTGCATCTGGTATGTAGAACAAGATTCTGCGAGATGGTAATAGCATTGGTATTATCACAGTAGATCGGCACTTCATTCTGATATACGTCGTAGTCGCGCAATTGCTATCGAAGCCAAAGAATCTGGGCGCAACAACTTCCGACAGCCATGTATTTAGCGTCAGTAGTGGATGTGGCTACTGAATGCTGTTTCTTAGAGAACCATGAAATCAGTTTGCTACCGAGGAGCTGACACGTTCCTGAAGTTGATTTTTGTCTGGATACCATAACCCTCTCGTCAAGTGTGCCTTTGAGATAGCAGAGAATCTTCTTTGCTGACTCCATATGGCTCAACTTAGGATTCACCTGAAATCGAGCACATACACCTACAACATAAGTTATGTCAGGTCGACTAGCAGTTCGATATAATAATGAACCAATTAAAGCACGATAATCAGTAGATGCTACTGATACTCCCTCTTTGTCTAGATCAATTTGGAAGTTTGTGTTCATAGGGTTCTAACTGGTTTGTTAAACTCACATTCGAATTTCTTGATAAGTTACTTAGTATATTTGACTTGATTGATGAAGATCCGTGTCTTAGTTTGTTTGACTTGAACTCCAAGAAAGAAATTCATCTCGCCCATCATTGACATCTCAAACTTATCTTTCATCATCTTCTCAAATATTTGACACATGGTCACATTCTGAGGACCGAAGATGATGTCATCCACGGAGACTTGCACTAAGAGTATGTCATCGTTCGTCGAATGCCGAATAGTGTTCCGGCCCATCGTACCTTTGCGAAAACCTTTTTGAAGGAGGAAATTCGACAAGGTATCGTACCAAGCCACGGGTGCTTGTTTTAACCCGTAAAGTGCTTTCCCCGAGTTCGTATACTTGATCTCCCCGCCGAAAGCCGGGAGGCTACTCCACGTATACTTCTTCCTTCATCGATTGTTTAGAAACACATACTTCACATCCATCTGATAGACTTTGAATCTCTGATGTGAGGCGTATGCGAGAAAAAGATGAATAGCTTCCAGTCTTGCAACTAGGGCAAATGTTTCATCAAAGTCTATTCCCTTAGCTTGACAGTAGCCTTTAGCGACTAATCGAGCCTTGTTTCTGACTATAACATTGTTTTCGTCTCGCTTGTTCTTGAAGACCCATTTGGTTCCCATGACATGTTGGTGTTGGGGTCTGTCAACAAGCTCCCAAACCTCATTGCAAATGAACTGGTTCAGTTCCTTTTGCATGGCTATGATACAGTCAGTGTCGTTCAGTGCCTCCTCAATATTCTGAGGTTCTTCAGTAGACAAGAAACAGGAGTATAATGCACTCTCGTCTTGTCTCAGATTAGCTCTGGTCTGAACCCTGCTGAAGGGTCACCAATAATCAACTCAGCAGAGTGAGTATCTAACCAAGAACGTCGTTTCCTTGTCTCTTCTTCTGAAACAGATTCAGTGCAAATTGTAAGAGTGTTAGGCATTTCAAGTAGTACTGTTTTGAAACTGAAGAAGTTCAGTAACAAGTTGAGATTCTGATGAATAGTCCACTACAAGGGTGTTAGGTTCAAGAACATCATTTGTTCCCCCCCGAGTTGGTGCATTCGGCTGTGGTCTCAGCATCAATTTTGGTATCTTCATTGACCATTACACGGGATTGATTCCCGTGTTGTAGAACCAATCTTCTCGCCTACATTCGGCGTGGGTTGATTCCCGAATATCTTCTTCGTTGAATCATCATCTCAAAGACTTGTGAATCATTTATGAATCTTCATTTAAGTTCAGATTCTGTAGCTTCTGGCTTACATCTTCAGAATCTGAGTTGCTTTTGTTCCTGTTCTCAATAGCAAACTAGTTAAAAACAACATGTGGACTTTCCTCCACGTAAAGGGATCGGAGGTTGAAAACTCTGAAAGTCTTACTGATCTTGGAGTATCCTAAGAACAATCCTTGGTCTGATTCGGTTTCAAAAGTTCTCAACTGATCCTTTCCATTATTGTGGATGAAACAAAAACAACCGAATATATGGAAATAAGATATAAAAGGAATTCTCCTGTTCCATAATTCATAAGGCGTCTTCATGTGCTTCGTTGTCAGTAAAGATCGATTATGAGTGTAGCATGTCGTGTTTGAGGCTTCTGCCCAGTACTTCACTGGCAGTCCAGAGTCTGCGATTAAGGTTATTGCTGCTTCTTTCAGTGTTCTGTTCTTCCGCTCAGCAACACCATTCTGTTGAGGTGTGCGTGCAGCAGACGTCTCATGTTCGATTCCTTCAGTATCGCAGAACTCCTTAACCATTGAGTTCATAAACTCAGTACCTCGGTCAGAATTCAGTTGAGTTAGAAAATGTTTTTATTAAAATAATTTCAGTATATTAGTGCAATATCTTAAGCTTTGCTGAAGATCAGTTGAATGATTTTGAAAGATAGTTTTCAGTATGAAAAGAAATCAATGCAACAGTAAAAACAGAGAACAAAACACATCGATTTTAAAGTGGTTCGGATATCAAACAATCCTACGTCCACTGTCCTGAAAAGATCAGGAGGCTATTTTATTATACTAAGTTAGTCTCAGTCGGTTTGTGCACTGGACAAACATTGGTCTTGAGATTTAGACTGAGCAAGTCTCAGTTTACAAGTATCAAACTGAAGTTTTTGACAAACTCTCCAACTATGAAGGAGTTCTTTACAAGTAAGAATAGTTCAGGGATGAACTCCTTCGATCTAAGCTATGGATATATTCAGCCGAGTTTAGATTAGAGGGAACGGAACAAGAAAGTGGCTTCTTGAGTGACGAACAGTGGAAGAAGCTTCTCTGGGTTCGTGTTCGATCACTTGGATACTAGAGGCTTTGAATCTAATTCAGCTTGGTTCCCTTGAGCAAGAATGTCGCCTTTCGCTAGAAGTATATCTCTGAAGATCTTGCGAAAAGCTTGAGTCAGTGAGTATTTGCTAGTAATCGCTCGTGTGTGTTCTTGATTTTCTAGGTGAGCTTCGATTTGAATTCTTCCCTCTATTTATAGAGGTGAGCCATAGAAAGATCCGTTGGAGACGACGATCCATGTTTCACTCTCTTTTGGGTTGCTAACAGCTCTTTCAAAGAAATCTGGCAGTCTTTTCCCTCTATTTCTGGAAATAAGTTGACTTGCAACATTAATCAGAATGTGGACAACTGGCTGCTCGTTATTGGTCGAGGTGTAGAAAGTGGTTGAGACAAACATACTTCAAGGCAGATCTGAAGCTGACTTCTCTGAATACCTCGTATGACTCTACTGATTTAACAAGTAAGATCACCGATAGTTGAGACTGTTTGGCCATTGCTGAGTCCGACCTTGGTTCAGTAGTATACTCCTACTGAGTCCAACTCTACTGAAGGTTATCTCTGAGTTCAGTGAACTGCTCCTGTTGAGTCCGGGCCCACTAACTCCCTCTCGCATGTCCGCTCCCGCCGACTCCAAAGACTACCGAGTATGAATACCTCTCGCATGCCGCTCCCCGCCGAGTCCAACACTACTGAGTCTTCACTTCATGGTACTGAGGCTGATAGTCTACTAAAGGGTCATCAGACAGAACTGAACCATGCTGAAAGTATGTGCACCGGAGACAAGACATAACTATTACAACTCAATGGTTCACCAATCAAATTAGGGTTTGGGATCATTCAAATCTTCTAACACTATACTACTGAATCATCTCCCAACAAACATCCGCTATTCACGTACTATGGGTCTTTTTGTACTTGCAAAACAGAAAATTACTCTTAGGTACTCTTTATGTTTGTTTTGGGTCCTAAGGAGTTAGTGGTTTAGCAATCCAAATCTGCGTGACTACTTTAGTAGTCTCAGACAACTTTCGTCTTGACCAGTCAACATACTTCACTGTTGGACTCAGTGGTGTTGACTCTTTCTGCTTCAGAGGTTCAGCACTGCTGATCTTCTGCTTAGTTGGACTCTTAACCTTCTGAGCTGATTTAGTAGCTTTCTTCTGGACCTTAGGTGCCTTCTTGACCACTGGCTCATAATAGTAGCTTTCGTACTGAGCAGGGTGAGTCAAAGTCTGAGGCCCATGTTGATCTGCCCATCTCACTGAATTTCCCCCTTGCTTCTGACTAGGAGATTGTGAGCGAGATCCGCGTACTTCCGATAAGGTGGGATAAGGTACATTCACCTTTTGCTTTCTGTTGGATATGAGTCAGTAGATGTTACTCAGCTGTTGTTCGGTTAAAAGAAAATTGGGGGAAATCATAGTAGTACTATGGAATTGAAGATCCCAAAACCTAGCTGATATCAGTAGATTAGTGTGTCGTTAGGATTAGCTGATGTATAGGTTAGACTTGATGTATTGATTATTATTTTTGTCTAAGTCCTGTACGGGGTAGTTGTTGAACTGATCTTCTGTCGAAGATACTTTTCAGAACCCCACGTCATCAGTGTAATCGCTTGTGTTCTTCGATCGGCACTGATCTTCCACTCGGCCGAAGACAGCGCATCAGCCGACAAATCATCGCAGAAGACTACTCCCACTGATAGTCATCGCAGAAGAACAGAACAAGCACGCACCTTCGTCGTAGCCGCCACCGACCTACTCGTAGATGCCGTGTCGGCCGACTCATCCGAAGAAGACAGAGACTTTTCGCCCATCAGTATCCTACGGAAAGCGACCCAAGCCTATTCAAGTCTTTTCGAAAAGTTCGGCGAGAAGACATACGAGGTTGTTGAACGGTCAACTCTGACATTCTCACCAACTACAAACCTCGACCAATGAGAAGCCGACAACGCTTACCTACTCTACACAGTAAAGCTGCTCTCATGAATAGTACATTAACTGCCCTGCTGCAACAAGTTCGAATTAATGGCCTTTTTCTTGGAAGCTTGTGACACGTGGCATCGTCGTCTCCAACGGACATATGCCATAACTCACAACTATAAATAGAGACATTTTTGAAGCTCCGAATGACGGAATTTCGAAGGGACAAACTCAAGTTCATAAACGCTCTAGAACACTAAAAGATCATCCAGAGGAAAACTTGCATACTTAGAAGATTTCTCAGTTTTTCTCTCTAGAGTTCTTAGATCCCTTTCTTCTCTAGACTAAGCTCATTGTCATATTTATAGCTTAGATTCGAAGGAGTTCACATTTAGTGAATTGTCCTTATTGTAAGAACTCCTTCTCGCTTGGAGAAAATTCCCTTCCCTTTCGCACTTAGGTTTGGATTGTAAAGTCGCTAAGGACTATAACTTAGAGGGAACCGTCCAAAAGCACAATATCCCCGCCGAGGCTTGCTCGGGAATAATCAACAAGTTCTCCCCGCCTTGTTCGAGACCGTGGACGTAGGATCTTGCGTATCCGAACCACGTTAAATCGCTTGTGTTCTTTTACTGTTTTATTGCATAGCATTCAATTGACTTGAAAATCATAAGCTTGCATAAAACGTATTTATAAAGCGCACAGCCAAAAGATTTAATTTGCTAAAACGTGTTTTCAAAAGAGACGAATTCCGGGCCCCACACTTTCCGCACAACAGTCTCCGACTGATTCTCAAAGTACTGACAACAATTAGTAGGAGAGAGCTCAATAGCTGACTCACTCTGTCCCGCGATCGAAGGCTTATTTGGAACTATTCATCAGTTGCAATCATCAGCTTAGCTGACCTTCATTGAGAAAAAGAAACTGAGCTCAGGTGTATTCACCCCCCCTCTACACCTGACTTATCGTCTCCGGACCAACAATTGGTATCAGAGCACACGGTGTTCAACTAATCGCCGGTTCTGAAATACTGGTCCTCTCGAACTGATCCTGAAAACCGTTTTCACTGCATAAGCATCTTTTCAGCATCCTTATACTCTTACTCTTACAATGTCTGATATGTCAGGTATTAGGATGGTACCGATGTTCTCAATAGAGAACTACACGGTATGGCGCGTACGTATGGAGGCACACCTAACGTCACTCCACGACAGCATGTCAGATGTCCAAGAGTCAGGACCGATCATTCCCATGATCGACAGCGTAGTATTTGCTGCTGGAGGAGGCGTGGAAGCAAAAACTGGTGCTAAGGTTCCCAAAGATAAAACTGCCTTCACGCTTGAAGAAAAGAAGTTGCACAACCTTAACCGAAGTTGCACGTAATGCCATACCGACTACGCTCGGCGACTCACACCTCGGAAGGGTACAGGATTGCAAAAACGGCGAAAGAGCTATGGGACGCCTTGGCCGTACCGAGCCATGGAACCCCTCGGATCAAAGAAAACAAGCTCGAGCTAGAGCTTCGAAGTTCGACGCCTTTGCAATGGAGCCTCATCGAAACCATTGACGAGCCGAGTGTCGATTCACCAATCAAGTCAATGTCATCAATGGGCCGGGGAGGTCGTTCACCAACAAGGAGATGAACACCAAGATCTTGAGAGCGTTGCCCCGACGAAGTGGCTTCCATTTGCTACTTATTTACGTCGCTCCGATCTAAATGCTCTAACTCCCGATGTTATATTTTCGTAATTAAAATCGAAGGAATTTGAGCATAGCCTACCCCAAAAGTGCTTAAGCGCTCCAACTGACACACGGTTCGATCACGCCTTCAAGGCAACAACAAGAATACGGAGCCAAGCCTATTTCCTCAAGAAAAGCCGTGGCCACATCGGTAGCAAAGTCTTCGAGACTTCAGGCCCCGACCGCCTAGCACCGATGGCTCTCAAATATCGAGGGAAAAGGAGAGAGTTAGAAAGCCGAGGAAATACAACCGAGATTCTTCTTCGGGTAAGAAAGACTATCATAAGAAAGAAGAATCTAATCCTTCTACCGAATGCGAGAAATCGGAGTTCGCCGCGTCCGTCTAAAGACTCAAATTTGGTAAGAGCAAAGCAGAACATCCACCGCTACAACCGCAAGAAGGAGGGACACTATCGGCACGATTGTCCCGAACTCTCTCACCGCTCAAAGAGCGAGAACGGCAAGCCAGGAGAAAGAAATTCGCCGAGAGACGGCAAGGCTTATATAGCCGGAGAGATATCCGACAACTCAATTGAGGAGGATACATTCATGTATTCTTCTCGAAGATGAAGCCGCATTCGTCGCAGCTTGAGGTCGCAGAGACGGTTCTCGATGAGTCGGCCGAATACCGTCCGATGGCCGGAGAAGAGGCCGAGGTAAATTCTAAACACATTATTACCTCTTCTTCACACGTAACACAAGACACGTGCTCGGTCACGAGATGATCCTCTAGATGTGGTACAAGCCTACGACGATCTACTAGAGGAACAGATTCAACGTGAGCAGAGAGTTCAAAGCAGAACCATCCGAGAACTTGAACAGTAAAGGCCGAGAATCGGAGACTTTCTTTTGATTGTCGTGTCTCTACCGAGTCAATGGATCTAGTTGCGAGACTCAAGGAAGAGATTGAATCTCTTATGACTAAGTCTCGGCTTCAAGAGACTCGGATCTCGGCTCGACCAAGGACAATTCGAGAAAGAGACTGAAATAGCCCAGCTCGATCCGAAGCTCACGCACGTTCGTAATGACTATGACTCACTCGAAGGAGTGACGAGGTCCGGAGAGGTTTGATGACCGAACAATACCGGGAGCGAAGGAGAAGCTTGAAAGCATGCTTAGAGCACAACGGCCAACCGCCGTGAAAGAAGGCCTTGGCAATACCCACGAAGCTTCCACCTCCAAAAGCTCAACAACTCGGGCCGATAGGTTCGTCGAGGAAAGGTGCAAGCCGCCGACACCACACCTCGGACGAAGAACAAACGAGAAAATGATTGCACCTCGCCCGAGTAGCAACAAGTAACGTGACCAAAGGTTCCAGCCCCGGGACACCGCGATCAAATTCGGGGGGGAACCAAGAAGGTCGGATGGGCGTAAACATACAAGGAGCCACCGTATGAGCACCCGGCTCAAGACGGCTCGTACTACTATGAGCCCGGGGTCGGGAGAAGCGCTAAGACTCATAAGAAGAAAGCGCCCGAACCCAAAATCATCGCAGAAAGTCGGTATCTCCAAGTCCTCGTGGAGAAGAAAGCCGACAAGGTTCGGAAGAAGAAGTCTAGGACTTCTAAGGTCCCGAGACAGATCCTGGGTTCCAAAATCACCCACTAACCAAGTAAGGACCCAACTGAACCAAAGGGTACCTAAAAATGCCTTCGTTTTGTAGGTGCATAAGGACCCGTGGATAGTGGACGGCCGCTCGAGACACCCGACTTACCGGAAGAGCTCGACGACCAACTACGTACAAGAAGATGGTCCCGCAATGAATTCGGTGACAACTCCAAAGGCTACACAAGGGGATACGGAACGCCGAACATTGGGACCGCCACGGTTCCTAAAGAGTAACATATGTTGAAGGACTTCAACATAATCTCCTTTCGCTACCATTCGTGATAATCTTAATAGAGTAATCTTTGACGCTGGTTTCGTGATATTGTTGACAAATCTACAGGGGAAAACAGGTGTTATCGTGTTCGCGGAGGAAAAACATCTATGTTGCGGGATCGGAAAACCGCGTAACCTCGAGGCTTGCTTACTAGCACGGGACAAAATCCGGTGACAAGTCAGCGGTGGCTATGGCACAAGAGACTCGGCCCACCTGAACTTCAAGACCATGAACAAGCTTGTCAAGAACTCTAAAGTCGAGGACCGCCCAACGAATCGTTTATCAAAGACAGAAATTGTGAAGCGTGCCCGAAGGGAAAGCAAACAAAGAGTAGCAATCCACCTATTCCGTCACCTTCCACCGATGGAATCCTTCACCGCTTCACATGGACTTATTCGGGCCGGTCTCTCCAGATGACTATAAGAGGCAAGAAGTATGCCCTCGTCGTCATAGACGACTACTCAAGATATACTTGGGTCATCTTCATCGCCAACAAATCGATGTTCGGACCGAGTTACCTAATCTATCGAAGAAACTCGGTGTGGAAAAGAACATCAAGATTAAGAAGATACGCTCGGACGGAGGAATAGAGTTTATGAACTCGTAGTTAAAGTGTCATCGTGATAAAGAGGGAATTCAAAGCACGAGACATCAGTCGCGCGCACCCCTCGCCAGAACGGACTTGCTCGAACGTAAGAACGAGAACACTCAAAGAAGCAAGCAAGAACGCTCCTCGTAGATTCCGGACTACCCTCAAAGTTTTGGGCCGATGCTACCGACACCGCCCGTTACACTCGGAATCGCTCACTACCGACACAAAGAACACATGAAGACGCCTTACGAACCGTGGAAAGGGAGAATTCCTTCTATTTCTCATTTTCATATTTTCGGTTGTCCTTGCTTTATCCACAATAATGGGAAAGATCAGTTGAAGGTCTTTGATAGCAAACTCGATCAAGGAGTATTCTTAGGATACTCTCGAGTCGACAAAGCATTCGTGAGTCTTTAACTATCGGACTCTTTGCGTGGAGGAAAGCCCTCATGTTGTTTTTGATGAATTTGTTAACGAGAACGGAGAAAGATACAAAGTCAAATATCGAAGATGTCAGCAGCAAGCTACGGGATCTCGATCGAATGATAAAGCCGAAAAGATCCAAAGATTGTTGGGATGATGAGTCGGACGATGAACAAACTCGGACTCAACTAACAATCGATGTAGCCGACCTAGTTGATTCTATCGAACGTAATCAACAACGAGTAACATCGGTCGATGAGGAAGCCCCGGTGGTAATCGAGACCTCTACCGAGAATATAAACTCGGGGGGAACGATTAATGTTCCCGAGCTAAATTCCCCGAACCCGGAAACTCGGTAGATCCTAACCTTCTTACCGAATTGCTACGGTCACGTAACAAGCATTACTCGAAATGCCTAATACACCTACCGATCGTGCGTAAGTAGTATCATAAGAAGAAGCCCGACTCAGGGCGTTCGTGGCTCGATGCTCATTCTTCGGATCTTATCATTGGAGATCCATCAACAACTATAAGGACGATATCAAGATTAAGTCAAGGAGAAAGCTCACTTTACTCTTGTTTTTCCGTCTACGATAAGAACCTCGATCGATAGCGGACACACTTAAAGATGCCGATCGGGCCATTGCTATGCAAGAAGAGCTGAACCGGTTCGTCGAAATGAAGTTTGGGAGCTTGTCGACCGCACCTGGACATCAGCACGTGATTGGAACTAAGTGGGTTCAAGAACAAGCGAGATGAAAACAACGTCATTGTCGAAATAAAGCTCGACTAGTTGCTAAAGGATACAATCAAGCGAGAGGGAATTGACTTTGATGAAACATTTGCTCAAGTCGCGATTGGAAGCCATTCGTCTTTTCCTAGCTTATGCAACACATCGGGGATTTAAGGTATATCGGATGGATGTGAAGTCAGCTTTTCCGAATGGCGCATCGAAGGAAGAAGTCTACGTGGAACAACCGCCCGGCTTTCAGCAGGGACATCAGTGTGTACGCACTTAGGAAAGCTCAGTATGGGTTAAAACAAGCACCCGGTGGCTTGGTATGATACCCTATCGGACTTTCTACTTGGAAAGGTTTTCGTAAGGGGACGGTAGATCGCACCCTATTCAACATAAAGTCGGGAGATGACATCCTACTTGGTGCAAATCTACGTGGACGACATCATTTTCGGCTGCGAGAAATGAGTCCATATGCCGGCAGTTCGAGAAGATGATGAAGGAGAAATTCGAGATGTCCATGATGGGAGAGATGAATTATTTCCTTGGATTTCAAGTGAAGCAATCACCCGAAGGAATTTTCATCAATCAAGCCAAATACACTCGAGATCTTCTCAAGAGATTCGGTTGCGACTCCAAAGAAGCCACCAAAATCCCCATGAACACGAACTTTAAAATTGATCTAGACAAAGAGGGAGCTTTCGTTAACTCTACCGATTATAGAGCTATTATAGGCTCTTTACTTTATTTAACGACTAGCCGTCCCGACATAACTTATGCTTTGTAGGTGTATGCGCAAGATTCCAAGCGGATCCCAAGCGAAGTCATTTAGACTCGGCCGAAGAAGATTATGCGCTATTTAAGAGGAACACCCGATCTTCGGGTTATGGTATCCTCGCCGATGATAACTTAATACCGACAAAGTTATTTCGATGCCGATTATGCGAGATGCGGGATAGATCGAAAGTCAACTTTCGGAACTTGTCGGTTCCTAGGCAAAGCAAGTCGATTTCTTGGTTTTCAAAGAAGCGGCATTCGGTAGCAACGTCCACTACCGAAGCCGAGTACATGGCCGCAGGAAGTTGCTTTGTGCCCGCATCCTTTGGCTTCGACAACAACTTAGAGATTATGGTATAACTCGGGATGAAGTGCCCATCTACCGCGACTCCACAAGTGCAATTGCCATAACTCGGTAACCCGGTTCTACATACCGGATGCAAGCACGTGGATATCCGACACCACTTCATCGGAGACCATGTCGAGAAGAAGGATATCGGGATGGAGAAGATCCATACCGACAAGCAAAAGGCGAGATATACCGACCAAACCACTAGCCGAGAACAAGGTTCGAGAGAACTATCGGTTGAGCTAGGTCTACCTTGGATCCCTACCGAGATGCGTCGGTAGATGTCGACTAACGAGAATATCATTGTCAAACAATTGGTAACAATTGGGATCAGCATAAGGAATCGATCGACGAAGTCGGATAACTAAGTACAGTGACTCAGTTGGGAAAGTCACACTGTACACAGCAAGGGGGAACATAGTCATCAGCTTGACAACCATTCTCCTTATACATAATGGTAACCAGCTGATAAGTTCAGCTGAAGAGGTTCGGTAACCAGCTGATAAGTTCAGCGTAATTTTGTGTACTTATTTTTTTTGAAGCATGCTCGCTTTTATTGCATCAGTCGCTCACACTCAGTAGTTAATGTGCATTCATTTCCCGCCATTAATAGTTTAAGGAAAGGTAAGTAGGAAACCTTTTCATTTGCATAAACTGAGTAATTAATGCTGTCTGTCGCGCATTTAATGCATGTCTTCTCACTTACCTTTATTACGTAGATCTATGTTTTAGGCGGCTTTGGTAATCATCCTTTTTAACATTAAATCTTAGCCGTCCATAGTTATGAAAGATTAAAACTCAGCCGTTAGATTAAAACGTGCAATCAAGCCAATATATATAAAATCTTTCATCTTCTATCATTCCTCACTTTTCGCCATTTTCATACCTTACAAGCTTTACTCGCAATCAGTTTCTACTTCTTACAACTGCCTTTCCTGTGCATCTTTCAAGCTCTCATACTCGGTAATGTATTCAAATCTGCTGACAACTACCGACTTACTCTATTTTCAAGTGCTAACATGTGTTTTGCGAGATTTCTATGGCGATCGTGCAGACTCCCCGAACCAATAGTGGAGATCATGACCATCCGGATTCGGTTCGAACCCACAATGGCTTTCCGCCAAGTGGACATTCCATATCCGGAACCTATGTTCGATGCTCCGGAGAGGTCCGGGTTGGAGACCCTTGTGACCAAGCATCCGCGTGCCCATACGCCAAGGCAAGTGGCGTAAGCGTATTTCAACCGGAACTCGGTGGGCCGCCGGAGGAGAAGAAGCTTCCTTCTCATACATGAGAGAAACAACTCCGAACAAGTGGAAGCCGACTCAACACACCTTCAACATCCGAGAGGCTCTAGTCCTCGCGTTTCAGCTCCCTACTTCTGGAATCTCCCCTATCGGATATAAGGAGAGGGAGATCAACGCTTATGTGCAAAAGTTACGTGGACGTAGTGATCCGACGTTCAAGACGGCTCTCTCCCGAGGAATCTCTTGCTACCTCAAGACGAGAGGTTTAGCGTATGTGGTCTCGCACATACCGACTAGCTCACTGGATCGTACGATCAACTCCGTCCAAACCTAGGATTCACTGATGATGGCTATTGACGACGGAGTAGAAGTGAACTGAGCTGACTATTACACGACTCAGATGAAAGCCCAGGCCCAGAAATTCACTACTCTACCCACTGGCGAGAGGAGGTTGGCCAGTGTGGGTAAGCTTCTATTCGGGACCAAGATGTCAGTCCTAATAGAGAGTGTTGTACAGAGGAACTCAGCTTTTGAAGACTCAAAGCTGTACAACACTAAGCTGATAAAGTTTAAGACTAAAGAAGCGATGGAGAAGTCAATTGGCAAAGGGCCACCTGAGCAGAAGAGAGCTGCTCCTGCCCTACCATCTCCCGCTGATGTGTCCAAGAGGAGGAGGCTTATCAAGCCACGACCAGCTGAGGTCACTGTGGCTCAGCCGATAACTGTCATAGAACAGGCTCCTCCTCCACCTCAAGATGAGCAAACCTTGGACTCCGACACAGGGATGGAAGGAGCCACCCTCAAGGAGAAAGCTCAAGTCATCAGCTCCAATGACACTCAGTCGGACATTCGAGAGCCAACTGAAGAGACTGAATGGACAACAACTCATACCACTCGTCTACGTGCTACAGCTGAGATTCACGATCAGATTCCAGAGATAGCTGAGCATGAAGACTTGGTTGACATTGCCATCAGGGCAAGAGTTCAGATGCTACTGAGGTTCTTAAACTGGGATATTCTGATAGATTTTGCAAAAACTCGTCGGCCCATCGATCTACCGACGAGGAGCAAGATTTACAAGGGCGAGAGATCGGATTCGGGGAGCCGACTGATTTGGCGTCCTTCGAGGATCTTCGAGCTGCTATGCTCTATCTTCTTAGCTCGCGTACCACGGCTCCTCGCCGCTAATGCTCCACCTCCATCTCCTCCTGCTGATGAGGGTGATGACCAAGAACAAGATCAGGAGATGGAAGGCAACCCCAAGGACGCAGAGTTGGGAGGCTCTGCTGAGGGACCAACTCCCCATGAGAAGAGCCAATCACCACCCCCTGGTACATCAGGTGAGGCTCAGGACGCTCCGAAGTACAGTCGGGAGCAGCTCCTCATGTTTTCTGATCAAAGGCTCGGAACAAGCTCTTACCAGATTCAACCCATTGGTTCCGTGTCCTCCAAATCAGTGAATAAGGCGATCAGACGCCAAGGAGCTAAAAACAGACTTCTCGCCAAAGACGTCCATATCAAATGGGAGAAGTATACGAAGGCGCAGACTGATAGCCTGGATAAGCTAGCCGCTGGCATCTCCACTCCTCAAGAGGCTCCTTCGCGGCCGATTTTAAGGAGATGATCGAGCGAGGTTTTGATAGCGCGAAAGCGCATCTATCTCGCACGAGTCGATTGTTGCTCCAAGCTCAAGACAAAACATTTACCGAGCAGTGACTCATGCTCTCACAAGCATCCAAGCTCAAATGGATGAGCGGAACAAGTTGGCTACAAGCGGCCCTCTAGGCTCGCTATTAAGCAACAGCCGAGGCTTTGAACGAGATTCGGAAGGAGATGAAGGAATCCAATGATCTAGCCCCGCCGAAACTCCACCGAGGAGTCGTTGCTCATCTCAATCGATCTAGGGCAGCTCAAGAGAAGGACTGGGAGCAATACTGTAACTTGGTCAAGGACTTCGACTCTACAGTTACTCAGATCAAGGACTCAGTATACAAGCTCGAGAAAGAAGTCACAACTATCCGTACCAACCTCGATAAGGCTGCTGATGCCAAAAAGGGGGAAGGTATAATAAAAGATGAATCTGAAACGGATACAGCTGATGTACAGATAATCAGGGAAAGGGTTCAGGAGGAGAGACCCTCCACAGCTGAAGAACCCGCACAGACTCAGGGGGAAAGGGCTCAGGAGGAAGGACCCTCTACTACTCAGGATAAGAACTCTTCTGAGGTCCTTCTCCTAGAATTTCCACTTCAGCCAACCCCCATCTCCTCTTCTGCTGCTCACATTGAAGAAGTAGCAAACTTTATTGAGCAGGAGACAGAAGAAGAAGAGCCTGAGCCTGAACAATTGCCACCGCAGAGGCCGGGGAAGGAGATTGCAACTGTATCTACTCCTCCTTCCTCCCCGGTCCATAAGTTCAAATCAAAAGCGGAGCAAGAGGCTTATGACCTCAAAATTGCCCAACAGTGCAGGATAAGCTCGACCATGAGCGTCAGCTTGAAGAGGCAGCAGAAGCAGCAAAGCAAAGAAGCCCAAGGGCAAAGCCGTTAAGGGCAAAGGCAAGAAAAAGGTCGGGTCGGTCGAAGAGCGTAAGAAGAAAGCCCAAGCGGATTTTGCTAAGGCTCTTCCGACCGAGATTCAAGCTACTACTCGAGTATTCCCACTTCTACTCTAACACCCGAGCGAGATAGCGGAAGATCAAGTGACACGGGAGGCGACGCCGCAAGGTCTCGAGTCTCGGGCGAGGAGACAAGGTAGAGCGCCCGCACTCCGCGAAAAGAAAAGGATAGCCGACTTGGCGAAAATGCATAGCTTATCTCTCAAGCCGCCGCTGATCCGAGGAGGCGGATCCCAAGAGGATCCAAGTTCATCGGGGGCCCATATGTTAAGAATATTCCTATCTCGCATGTGGATAAATGGGTGCCGGCGATATGAACGTCCATTGGGAAAGGCCGAAAGAGGATTTTATTAAAGGCTATTTTGATGGCGCATTTATCCTCTCGATCGTCCGGTGATCGGTTATTCGACGAACTAATCTCGAGATTTGATGTCTCATTCGGAGATCGGCCGAGGCAGATTATGGAAGAACGAGAATATTCCCTTCCGTGCCCCGGACTTTCCGACATATTCCTCCGCCAAGAAACCGCTAGTGGATCGCCGTGCACGAAGGGCATTGAGAGAGAGATAGAGGAAGATGCTTTCCATCCGGGTTTCTTTGCCGACAATCCTCTTGACAACGAAGAAATCCAGGGAGATCGGGATCGAGTTTACAAGTATTATTACCACGGATCCTCCTGCCGAGAAGTCCGCCGACTTCAAGAAAAGGACTCAACGCTTCAAGCGTCAGCAGTGATTTCTCCTTCTTTTTGATTTCTGTTGTAATAGCTGTAGGAGCTTGTACATAATTGATTATATATATATATCAGTTCCTATTGCTTGTCAGACAATTACTCATTGTCTTTCAGCTCTTTGCATCGTGTTTATCACGACTGATCACTAAGTGATCTGACACACACTCACAGTCAGTTTCTCTGATTTTGCCTATCTCCCACCTACTGAAGTATTGAAATTCCTTTATTTTTTTCCTCAGAATGTTGTAAGGGGGAAATTGTTGTCAGTAGGATAGCATCTTTTATAGACTTAAGAAGTTTAAGAGGTAGAGGTAGAGGTTTTGGCATCATCAATTAGGGGGAAATTGTTGGATATGAGTCAGTAGATGATACTCAGCTGTTGTTCGGTTAAAAG
Source organism: Lavandula angustifolia (assembly GCA_028984105.1). Taxonomy (NCBI): domain Eukaryota; kingdom Viridiplantae; phylum Streptophyta; class Magnoliopsida; order Lamiales; family Lamiaceae; genus Lavandula; species Lavandula angustifolia. The sequence continues at coordinate 10,134,308 of CM054802.1, read as the reverse complement.
AAAATTGGGGGAAATCATAGTAGTACTATGGAATTGAAGATCCCAAAACCTAGCTGATATCAGTAGATTAGTGTGTCGTTAGGATTAGCTGATGTATAGGTTAGACTTGATGTATTGATTATTATTTTTATCTAAGTCCTATACGGGGTAGTTGTTGAACTGATCTTCTGTCGAAGATACTTTTCAGAACCCCACGTCAGCAGTGTAATCGCTTGTGTTCTTCAGTCAGCAGCTGATCTTCCACTCAGTCGAAGACAGCGCATCAGCTGACAAATCATCAGTAGAAGACTACTCCCAGCTGATAGTCATCAGCAGAAGAACAGAAACAAGCACAGTACCTTCGCAGTCGCCAGCTGACCTACTCAGTAGATGCCGTGTCAACCGACTCAGCTGAAGAAGACAGAGACTTTTCGCCCATCGTATCCTACGGAAAGCGACCCAGCTATTCAAGTCTTTTCGAAAAGTTCAGCAGAAGACATACGAGGTTGTTGAACGGTCAACTCTGACATTCTCACCAACTACAAACCTCGACCAATGAGAAGCCGACAACGCTTACCTACTCTACACAGTAAAGCTGCTCTCATGAACAGTGCATTAACTGCCCTGCTGCAACAAGTTCGAATTAATGGCCGTTTTTCTTGGAAGCTTGTGACACGTGGCATCGTCGTCTCCAACGGACATATGCCATAACTCACAACTATAAATAGAGAAGTTTTGAAGCTCCGAATGACGGAATTTCGAAGGGACAAGCTCAAGTTCATAAACGCTCTAGAACACAAAAAGATCATCCAGAGGAAAACTTGCATACTTAGAAGATTTCTCAGTTTTTCTCTCTAGAGTTCTTAGATCCCTTTCTTCTCTAGACTAAACTCATTGTCATATTTATAGCTTAGATTCGAAGGAGTTCACATTTAGTGAATTGTTCTTATTGTAAGAACTTCTTCTCAATTGGAGAAAATTCCCTTCCCTTTCAGACTTAGGTTTGGATTGTAAAGTCGCTAAGGACTATAACTTAGAGGGAACCGTCCGGTCTGCAAAGTATCCCTGCTGAGGCTTGCTCAGAATAATCAACAAGTTCTCCTGCCTTGTTCAGGACCGTGGACGTAGGATCTTGCGTATCCGAACCACGTTAAATCGCTTGTGTTCTTTTACTATTTTATTGCATAACATTCAACTGACTTGAAAATCATAAGCTTGCATAAAACGTATTTATAAAGCGCACAACCAAAAGATTTAATTTGCTAAAACGTGTTTTCAAAAGAGACGAATTCCGGGCCCCACACTTTCCGCACAAGAGTCTCCGACTGATTCTCAAAGTACTGACAACAGTCAGTAGGAGAGAGCTCAGTAGCTGACTCACTCTGTCCCGCGATCGAAGGCTTATTTGGCACTGTTCATCAGTTGCAATCATCAGCTCAGCTGACCTTCATTGAGAAAAAAGAAACTGAGCTCAGGTGTATTCACCCCCCCCTCTACACCTGACTTATCGTCTCCGGACCAACACTTTCCTTTTGTCAAAGGTTTCTCGGTTCTGAACGTTCAGTATACCCTTTGACAAACCTATCAGCAAGCTTTGCTGCTGAATCCTGTGAAGCTGAGGTCGAAGCTTCAAAAGTGTAACCTAACCCTTCCTTATGGGTTACAGGTCTCTGACTTGTGAGCTTGTCTTCGAGCTTATTCTTTGCTCCAAGGAATCTGTCGGTCATCAGTACTTTCCAGACCTCATCACTCGTCTTGAGAGTTCCGTACTGTGTCTGTAGTTCTGAATGTTCCTTCTGTAGTAGACCCAGTTTACTAACTTTCTTCACCAAGTCATTGGTCAGTACTGAGATCAGTCCTTCTTGCTACTGAGACTGGGTCATTAGAGAATCATTCTCCTCTTTCAGTCTCTTGGCAAGTTGAGCCAACTCAGTAGAGTCCTGACTGGACTTAGAAAGTTTCTCATTTTCTGTCTGACTGAAGTCCAAACTCATCTTGATCTACTCGTCTAGTAGGGCTTCGTAGCACAGTGCAGATTCAGGTTGATCACCTGTAGTAGATTGTGTATTGTATGTGCATGGTGAAGAGGGTATATCAATAGCATAAGAGTTTACCTCATCATCTTCTCCAGCCATAAGACACTTCTCATTTTCTTCCATCTCTACTGCGATGGATGAGACTTCATCCTTTAATGAGACCATGAAGTTTTCCGCCTCTTCTGAGTCATCTGAAAGCTCTCCAGCAATGAATGCTTGGCGCTTTTTAGCGAACTTCTCTCTTCGAGCTTGTCGCACAGCTCCTTCATCTGCCTCAGCTCTGGACACTCATATTGGTAGTTGCCATCCTTCTTGAAGTTGTAGCATGAAGAAGGTCTGCTTGGTTTTGATTCTGACATTTTAGGTTTCGAAGCAGATTCTTCATTCATGCATTCAGAGAGTTTCGAGTTATAATCTCATTTGGAAGGTGATTCATACTTACCTCGGGATTTCGGGTAGGATTTCTTTAGTTTGATCCTCCTATCCTTCTCTCTCTAGTATTTAAGGACCAGCAGAGCATAGCGTTCAACCAGGGTTCCTTCAGTAGGAATCGAGGCTAAGCTTGTCGACGTAGTCTGGTTGCTCACTGCTGCTTGTGGAGTACTGACTGATGCTTTTAGGGCATGATCATGTGAGGTGTCAGCTCCATCCCTTATCTTGTAAGGTAGACTGAACTCTAACTCCTCTGCCTTCAATTAGAAAATATATGGTCAGTAGAAACAGAATCATGGTCAGAGTGTCGAAGATACGTGGCAAATGAACTCCATCGTCCTTCTGGCACTGCCATTCATCTCACTATTCGAGAGCGTCTTCCCTAGTCCGTTGATTGAATTCATGATCTTGGTGAATCTGTCGTTCAGATATTCAATCTTCTCATTAGGCGTAAGGGTGAGCCTCTCAAACTTCTGGAGCTCCAGCTTTAGTTTGTTGTTCTTTATCTTCTGAGTTCCCTGACTCAGTAACGCCAGCGCATCCCAGAGTTCCTTCGCAGACTTGCATTCTTGAACCCTGCCTAGATAAGAATTACTGAGAGTTGTTAGAATAACATTACGAACAACTCTATCTAGATTATGAAGCTTCTTCTCTTCTGGCGTATATTTAGATTTGTCTTTAGGCACCATCTCCCCTGTCTCGCTCCACATCCCTCTTTGTATTTTACACTATTTATCATAGGAATGATAGGACCGATTTCCAACACATCAGACATGCTGTCGTGTAGTGAGCTCAGATGCACCTCCATTCTGACTCGCCATACTCCATAGATTTCTACTGAGAACATGGGTACAATCTGGATCCTTAACATATCAGACATTTTGAAAATAAAGGATTAAGGATGAATGAAGAGATGTTATGCTGTGAAGAACGTTTTCAAAAGGATCAGTTCAAGTTGACCAGTTTCAGAAAACAATTGTCAAAAGAACTCCTGCTCTGATACTAATTGTTGGTCCTGAGTCAAACGTTCATGTGTAGAGACCTTTCTCTCAAACTCAAAAGCGATCAGTCCGTTTCACGGAAGATGTCTACTGAACTGATTCAGTAGACCAAGCAAGCTGATCTTGATCGCGCGGACAGAGTGACTGACAGTACTGCGGTCTGCTAGCTGACTCATGTCAGAATTCAGAACCGTTCAGCAGAGGTTCAGTAGCGTGCGGAATTATGTAGAACCGATTCAATTTATATAGAAAACGTTTGTTTATTAAATCCATTCAGAAGATTAGTGTGATGTTTTAGCTTTTAACAGAAATACAGTTGTATGATTTTGTAAGAATATTTTCAGTATGAGCAGTTAATCAATGCAACAAATAAACAACACAGTAGTTTTTAAAGTGGCTCGGATATGCAAGATTCTACGTCCACTCGTCCTTAACAACACAGGACACTATTTTGTTATATTGAGTTAGTCTCAGTTAGTTTGTATGCTGGATAAACTTTTACTTGAGATGATGCTGAGCAACTCTCAGTTCAAACAAGGATGTTTGAATGTATCTCCAACTATGAAGGAGTTTTGAACAATAAGAACAATTCAACAAATGAACTCATTCGGTTTAAGCTATAAATATTACAATGAGCTGAATGTTAGAGGGTGAGAACTAAAAAGGCTTCTAGAGTGAAGAACAAAGAGGATATATCAAATCTGAGTTCGTGAACTTCATTTGAATAAACGATAAGTGTTCTAGAGCTTGATTCTTGAATGCTTGAGTTCTCTCATGGTCGCTTATGTGGTCGTGTAGTGCGACTTTGAAGATCACGACCTTCCCTCTATTTATAGGCGTGAGTGTGAATAGATCCGTTGGAGACGAACTATTCACGCGTTACTCTATAACTAGGTCGCAAACTGAATAGATCACGCGTGAGTGTGAATAGATCACGTGAGTGTGAATAGATCAAATTATGTAGAGTCCTCTTACTTTTCGGGAAAGTGGTTGACTTGCAGCTTTATGTTGGAGACTTGCCAGCTGGCTGCATGTCATTGGTTGAGGTACACAAAATGGTTGAGACCCTTGCAGACTTCAAGGTTGATACTGAAGCTGACTTTTCTCAGTTGTACAACCTCGGACCACTCTATTGGAATGACATTGAAGTCCACTATCAGTTAAAGAAACTAATAGGCCGTTGTTGAGTCTGACCCATAGATTATGTAGTATACTTCTGCTGAGTTCAACTCTACTGAAGGTTGACTCTGAGTTCATTAAACTGCTCCTACTGAGTCCAGTTCTACCGATTCCTGAACACCTTTCAGTATGCTGCTCCTGCTGAGTCCAGCACTACTGAATCTTCACACCATGGCAATGCGGCGGATAGTCTACTGAAAGACAGCAGATAGAACTACTGAGCCGGAACCATGCTGAAGACGAGTCTACTGAGTCTGAAAAAACTCAAAGACAATGTGTTTCAATTACAAAGGAATGGTTCACCAATCAACATAAGGTTTTGGGATTAGCCAAATCATTAACTACTAAACAACAACTGATTCATCTCCCAACAGGAAGTTACTCTTACGAGCCAGTAGTCAAGAAGGCACCAAAGGTCCAGGTGAAAGCAACTGAATCAGCTCAGAAGGTTAAGAGTCCAGCTAAGCAGAAGATCATAACTGAACTCTGAAGCAAAAAGAGTCAACTCCACTAAGTCCAACAGTGAAGTATGTTGACGGGTCAAGAAGGAAGCTGTCTGAGACTACAAAAGTAGTCAGGCAGATTTGAATTGCAAAACCACTAATTCCTCAGGACCCAAAAGAAACTTAAAATGTACCTAAGTGTAATTTTCTATTTTGCAGGTGCAAAAATACCCATGGTACGTGGATAGCGGATGTTCCAGACACATGACGTACCAAAAAACACTGCTGACAGATTACATCGCTGAAGATGGACCCAGGATGGAGTTTGGCGACAATGCCAAAGGCTACACGAGAGGATATGGAACACTGAATATTGAAACCACCATAGTTTTAAAAGTATCTTATGTTGAATGACTCCAACATAACCTCCTCTCTGTTAGTCAATTTTGTGATAACAACAAAAGAGTGATATTTGACACTGGTTTTTGTGATGTATTGGATAAATCAACAGGTAGAGTAGTTATCAGGAACACGGAAGAAGAACATCTATGTGGCTAATTGGAAATCCGTGGAGCACGAAGCTTGTTTGATAGCACGAAACGAAGACATAAGCCGAATGGATGTGGCACGTAAAGCTCGGTCATCTTAACTTTAAGGTGCTTGAACAAACTAGCTAATGGATCTCTTGTCGGGGACCGCCCAAGCGAGAATTCAAAAAGGAAGAATGTGAAGCATGTCTGAAAGGTAAGCAAACAAAGAAAAACCATTATTCAATTATGTCACCATCTACCGACGGGATCCTTCAGCCTCCTTCATATAGACCTTTTTGGGACGGTGTCTCCTGTGATGATCGGGAGGCAAGAAGTACACACTCGGTGGTGATTGATGACTATTCAACATATACGTGGATACTTTTTATCGCCAGCAAGTCTGATGTCAAGACAGCATTGCCGAGGCCACTGAAGAGACTCAGTGTCGAGAAGGACATCAAGATTAAGAAGATCCGTTCTGACTGAGTTACTGAGTTTCTGAACTCAATGGTTAAGGAGTTCTGCGATACTAAAGGAATCGAACATGAGACGTCTGCTGCATGCACGCCTCAACAGAATGGTGTTCTTGAGTGGAAGAACGAGAACACTAAAAGAAGCAACAAATACCATAATCGCGAGACTACAGGCGCACCTGAAGTTTCGTGCGGAAGATACAAACACGGCATGCTACACTCATAATCGATCTTTACTGACAAAGAAGCACATGAAGACGCCTCATGAATTATGGAACAGGAGAATTCCTTCTATATCTTATTTCCATATATTCGGTTGTTCTTGTTTCATCCACAATAATGGAAAGGATCAATTAAGAACTTTTGAAAGCAAATCAGACCAAGGAGTGTTCTTAGGATACTCCACGATCAGTAAGGCTTTTAGAGTTTTCAACCTCCGGACCCTTTACGTGGAGGAAAGTCCTCATGTTGTTTTTAACGAGTGTGCTACTGAGAACAGGAACCGAAGCAACTCAGATTCTGAATCTGAACTTAAACGAAGATTCATAAATGATTCACAAGTGCTGAGATGATAATTCAACAGAAGAAGATATTCAAAATCAACCCACACCGAATGTAGCTGAGAGTATTGAATCTACAACACATAATCAATCCCAGGTATTGGTCAATGAAGATACCCAAGTCGGTACTGAGACCACAACTTAATGCACCAACTCAGGGGTAACAAATGATGTTCTTGAACCTAACACCCCTGCAGTGGACTATTCATCATAACCTCAACTTGTCACTGAACTTCTTCAGTTTCAAAACAGTACTACTAAAATGCTTAATACTCTTACTGTTTGTACTGAATCTGTTTCAGAAGAAGAGACAAGGAAACAACGTTCTTGGTTAGATACTCACTCTGCTGAACTTATCATTGGTGACCCTTTAGCAGGTGTTCAGACTAGAGCTAATCTCAGACAAGGTGCGAGTACGTTGTATTCTTGCTTCTTGTCTGACTGGATTATAACCATGCAAGAGGAGCTGAACCAGTTCATTCGCAATGAGGTTTGGGAGCTTGTTGACAGACCCCGACACCAACATGTCATAGGTACAAAATGGGTCTTCAAGAACAAGCGGGATGAAAACAACGTCATAGTTAGAAGCAAGGCTCGATTACTTGCTAAAGGCTACTGTCAAGCTGAGGGAATAGACTTCGATGAAACATTTACCCCAATTGCAAGACTAGAAGCTATTCGTCTTCTCCTCGCCTACGCCTCATATCAGAGATTCAAGGTTTATCAGATGGATGTGAAGTGTAAATTTCTAAACGGCGTACTGAAGGAAGAAGTATACGTGGAGCAGCCTCCCGACTTTCAGTAGGGACATCAAGCACCTGGGGCTTGGTACGATACCCTGTCAGAATTCCTCCTTCAGAAACGTTTTCGCAAAGGCACCGTAGACCGAATACTATTCAGCATTCGTCTGAACGATGACATACTTCTAGTGCAAGTTTACGTGGATGACATCATCTTCGGATCTCAAAACGTGACCATGTGTCAAAAGTGTGAGAAGATGATGAAAGATAAGTTTGAGATGTCAACAATGGGTGAGATTAATTTCTTTCTTGGACTCCAAGTCAAACAAACTGGCGGAGGGATATTCATCAATCAAGCCAAATATACGAAGGAACTTATCAAGAAATTCGGATGCGAGTTCAACAAACCAGTCAGAATCCCTATGAACACAAACTTCCAGATTGATCTAGACAAAGAGGGAGTATCAGTAGCCTCTACGGATTATCGTGTTTTAATTGGTTCATTATTATATCTAACTACTAGTCGACCTGACATAACTTATGGTGTAGGTGTATGTGCTCGATTTCAGGCGAATCCTAAGCTGAGCCATATGGAGTAAACAAAGAAGATTATCCGCTATCTCAAAGCCACACCTGACAGAGATTTATGGTATCCAGCAGATGATAATTTTGAATTAACTGGCTATACTGATGCTGACTATGCAGGTTGCAGGCTCGACCAAAAATCAACTTCTGGAACGTGTCAGTTCCTTGGTAGCAAGCTGATTTCATGGTTCTCCAAGAAACAACATTCAGTAGCCACATCCACTACTGAAGTTGAATACATGGCTGTCGGAAGTTGTTGCGCCCAGATACTTTGGCTTCGACAGCAATTGCGCGTCTACGATGTAATTCAGAATGAAGTGCCGATCTACTGTGACAGTACCACTGCTATTGGCATCTCGCAGAATCATGTTCCATACAAGATGCAAGCACATGGGCATTCAAAACCACTTCATTCGCGATCATATCGAGAAAAAAGATGTCAGATTGGAGAAGATCCGCGCTGACATACAAAGGGCTGATATTCTGACCCAGCCTCTAACTGAAGCTAGATTTAGGCATCTTTCAATAAAGCTCGGTCTCCTGGAACCTACTGACTTCACTCAATAAGTATTTCAGATAGAGTACCCTCAGTCAGGGGGAACACTCATTGTATACTGATTTTGTTCAGTTTCGAGATTCAGCAACCAACTACACGTGGTATCAGATGAGTACTATGTTCGGGCGACGGGTTTGCGTATCTCTTTCGATAGTAAACTTCAGCATACATTAAAAGGTTTTTATGATAAAGGGTTCAAGCATCATTCTTAATGCATGTTATATCAACTTACTTATTAAAATCGTTTCATTTATTACACGACATTCTATGTTCTCTTTCTTTGAAGCGCTTTGCATTTAATGCATGTCATATTATAAAATCATGACCGTCCACTGAAAAAGCATTATTTAATCCCAACAGTCGATAAAAAATGTTTCATATTCAAATCCTCTATATATCAATGCGATCATCCTTAGAACCGCCATTTTCGCCATTGCCATTCTTGCAAAACCTTAAGAACTCTCTGAAAAACTTTCTGCATCTACATACTTTTCACTTAGTTTAGAGATCTTCTTACGGTAAATCTTATTTGATATAGCACTTACTGACTAACTCTATTTTCAAGTGCTAATCTTCTATTTTGCAGATAAGTCATGACGAATCTCGCTGTTGTTTCTCCCGTGGATATGGTGGAGATCTTGGAGAAAGACAAAGTGTGGTGCGAGCCGGTCATTGAGTTCGACTCCAGTGACCTGGAGTTCATGGATGAAGTCTATGATGCGCTGCGGGCGTTTCTGTCTAAGAAATGCTCGTTCTTCCTTCCCCGCCAGATTACTGAGTTCTATCTCAATATGGAGGAGGAAGACGGAGACTTTTGTGGGTCGTTCCTCGTGCATCAGATCTCTGACCTATCCAAGGCTTCTCCGATCATGAAGCGGATGTCACTGAAGCAGGCACTTCAAAAGAACTTCAAACTCCCTTCAAAAGGCATCGGTCATGCCGGCTACAAGGACGATGTCTTTGGATGACTAATCGACTTGTTATGTGGGAAGCCAACAACATTCAGGGCTGCCTTTCCCAAGAGCAGGATGCTCCCCAAGTTCAGGGCCTTGGCGTATATTGTGACGCAGATCCTTACAAGCCAAGCTTGTAAGAATCTTCAAGCGTCTTCGTCAAGGCCGAAATTGCAGATGATGATGGCCATTTATGACACAGCTCAAGTCAACTGGCCCACGTCTTCATCAAGGAGTTTCAGGTGCAAGCGGCAAAGTTCGATCGATCAACCATCACACTGAGTGCCAAGGGCAAACTGCTATATGACATGAAGCTCTCAGTCATGATCGAGGACTTCTGTGGAGCTGATCAGATCACATATGCTGACAATGAATACTTCAATCCCAAGAAGATAAGGTTCCACACCTAGGTCAGTTCTCTTCAGCAGATTGGCACTGGTGCCGGAGAGGGGAAGGGCAAGAGGAAAGCCCCCACCCGAGTGAAGAAGGGCGTTATCCCTCAGAAGAAGAAGAAGGCTTCTGAGCAAGCCATTGTAGTGGCCCCTTCTGTCCTCTAGCTGAGGAACGAGGACGCTGAATCAGCAGAGAAGGATAATTCAGAAGAGAAGGAAAATTCTGCTGAGAAGGAGGCCTCAGAAGAGAAGGCTCCTTCAGCAGATCGAGAAGGCTCAATGGAACAGGGGACTTCACCAACTGCTATTACTCCAACTCTCCTTTCTCCACTGAACGTACAACCACTCAACAGCATGCCTTCAGCTGGGAAAGCTCAGTCTCCAATTGACGTTGACGAAATGGAGACTGACATTGAAGCCGAGAATCTTGGGTTCGAGCTTTCATTGCTTCAATCCAGAGCAGGCCAAGATATTTCTAAACACATTCCTGAGATCGCCAGTCACTCTGACTTGGCCGACATTGTCAACATGGCAAGGCTTCAGATGCTATTCAGATTCTGGGACTGGATCACCTTCGAGCAGCTGATCAGATTCAAGTCCTCAGAGATTCTGAACACTGACGAGCTGCAGATGAGACAACAGATAGGCTATGAAGAGAGAGCTGACATCAGCTCGGTCGACGACCTTAGGGCGGCCATGCTGGCCTTGTTAGAAGATCGATGCCCTTCTTCAGCGGCCGACCCTATGGAAGGTTCAGCAAATCAAGATGACCCAGAACCACCCAGTGATGCAGGAACTAAGAAACCTGCTGAGGGTACTCAACAGGAGCTGGAGGGAGCACACCCTTCCGATGATCTCTCTCACTCCCCCCTCCTCCTCTGTTTCGGCGGCAACGAGACACCTCTCGCCCGGCCCGACCCGAGCAATGTTGGTGGGGGTCGGCTTATGAGGTTGGCTTCGTTGCGAAGCGCCGAAAGTCGATGACGATAGCAAAGGCACTCCTGAGCGGGGGACTCGGGAATCGTCTCCTTGCCGAGAACGTTCACAAACTATGTCGCCCGATCCAGCTGCGGCTCGGTGCGATGAAGTCAAGGCACTGAAGACTTCCATTCAGAATTTCCCACCTATCCCTGACTTCAGCTCCATTCTCACCAATGCATTAACCGCACAGAAAGCTGACTTCGACACATCATCAAGCGATAGTTGAACTCAGAGTCGACCTTCAGTAGAGTTGAACTCAGCAGGAGTATACTATTGAACCTATAGGTCAGACTCAGCAACGGCCTGTCAGTTGCTTAACTGACAGTGGACTTCAAAGTCCGATTCAGTAGAGTTGTCTGAGGTCGTATATCTGAGAAAAGTCAGCTTCAGTATCAACCTTGAACTCTGAATGTCTCAACCACTTTTCTGTACCTCGACCAATGACAAGCAGCCAGCTGGTAAAGCACCCGACAAAAGCTGCAAGTCAACCACTTTCTGCAAAGAAGCAGACTCTATAGAATTCAAAGGAAGGAGCCGTTTGCTACCAATATAGAGTGACATGTGGACTGTTTCTTCTCCAACGGATCTATCCATGCTCACTACTATAAATAGAGGGAAGGTTCTTTAAGTCGCACTACATGATCACACAAGCGACCATACGGGAACTCAAGCATTCAAAGATTCAAAGCTCTAGAACACTTAGCGATTACTCAGCTGAAGAACACGAACCCAGAGTTGATTATTCCTCTCTGTTCTTTGCTCTAGAAGCCTCTCTCGCTCCCACCCTCTAACACTAAGCTCATTGTAATATCTATAGCTTAAACCGAAGGAGTTAGTGTTAAGAATTCCTTCATAGTTGGAGATACATTCAAACAATTTTGTTTGACCCTGTAAACTGAGACATGCTCATTTTAATCACAAGTAAAAGTTTGGCATGCGTACAAATTAACTGAGACTAACTCAATATAATAAAATAGTGTCCTGTTCTATTCGAGACGAGTGGACGTAAGATCTTGTGTATCCGAACCAGTTTAAAAACTGTTGTGTTGTTTTATTGTTGCATGATATAACTGTCATTTTGCAAAATATCTTTACAAAATCATACAACTGCTATTTCAATATCAAAGATAAAACATCGCACTAATCTACTGAACTGCTTAGTAAACAAACATTTTTGAAACAAACTAAACTAGACCTACACATTTCCTCACGCTACCGAACCTATGTTGAACGGTTACGAATTCGACATCGATCGGCTAGCGAGACTTCGATCTTGCCCGGTCACACTGTCCGCGCGATCAAGATCACCTTGCTTGGTATGCTGAATCTATTAAATAGACATCTTCAGTGAACCGGCGATCGCGTTTTGAGTTTGAGAAAAAAGTTTTCAGGTGTATTTACCCCCCCCCCCACACACACCTGAACGCTTGACTCGGGACCAACAATGACTTCGTTCCTCTTTGACCAATTATTACTATCTTGACAATCTCTTATAGATCGTCGTTGAGGATCCTCTTTTATTATTTCAAAATTCATATTAAAGGCGAATATACCGTCGTGCATCCACGACGATATTTGATCTCTCCAATATTTTGAGATATCAATATTTTCAGACGCTTGTAGTCCTTCAGGAACTTCATTTGATTGATTAATCATTATCGTTATTGTTTGGTTCATATCTTGTGCCCCTTTTCTTAGACACAAAATTTCTTTTAGAACAATCTGGTCGACCATATTTTTGACGAACTTTATGTTCATTTGCTACCATTTGTACTTGTCCTTAAGGGACATCTATTCTTGCGGGAATATTTGTTGCAAATGTATAACATTGTCAATTCTTCTATATACATACTAAAGCATCAAGAAGTTGATTTTCAATCTTTTGCAATTTGAGAAACCTAATTGCTCTTTAGGAACATATAGTGATATTTTGGATATCAATTGTGCTACTTCAGGAGCAACAACAATAACAATTCAAGAACTAAGATTCGTCTATCAATAAGACATTATATAAATTGTTCATCACGTATTATTCTTAAGAAATATTAATAGTGTACTACTTTAGGAGTAATAAATTAATATTGTGTGTGTGTGTATATATATAATAATATACAATATGTAGGAAAAAAACTGAGATATATAATAAATACATAGATAATATTAATAACTCTTCAAGAGTGTGAAGTATTCTTCAAGAATAACTATAACAATATAAGAGATCAAATAAATCTCTCAATTAAAACGGACTATATTATATATCATCTCATAACCGGATTGAAGAATAAAGTTCTCAACATGTCGTAACACTTACAAAATCAATTACTTCATCATGCCATTATTATATTAAAAAAAATGTGTATTCATTTGTAAGGAACTAGCATACGATTCCTTGTTAGCAAATTTTTTCTATTAATCACGTGATCATTAAGAAAATGAATCCAAATAGAAGTTGAAATTATACCTTCAAATTGCTGACGCCTTGCAGGGAGTAAAGACTTAAAAGAGAACAATCACGCTGATAACGTGTTATAAATCAAATAAAACGAGAGAATGAGAAATAAATGTGTGTTATTATGAGGATGAAGACCTCTATTTATAGAGTGCAAAATTGGCTCATGGCTTTTAGGGTTTACATGGTCATCAGGTAAGTACATATATAAAATATATTTACAACAATTATTAGATAAATATACGTCTATCCCCATTTTGTGTATATCTTGCCCATCGAACATTTTAAATATTGAATCTACCTTTTCTTAATAATTAAGAATAATTCATTTTTTTTAATAAGAAAACAATAGCAGGTGTATGGCATCTGTACTTGTCATAATTTCAAAGTCCAAATTATTTAACCGTTGAGGTGATAAATTAATGAGTGTCATGTCATAAAAAGCCAATCAATCACGTTTTCTTGAATAACTTATCAAGATATCAATATGGAAATTAAAATACATACCGAATCAAGAACTGAGAACCCCATTAAATTACTTGGCAAGAAAGCAAATTAATTCCTCCCCGAATCAATCAATGATTACTGATTCTATATATATCACCTCTTCCCAACTATCAAATCTTTGTAAGATTCGATTTGATTACTGATTCTATATATATCACCTCTTCCCAACTATCAAATCTTTGTAAGTTTCGATTACACAACCGTAAATAGATTACAAAACCTATATATATAGATAGAGAGAGATGATCCTATCAGAAAAACCTATCAGCAACTTGTTGGAGCTCTCAACTATGGCGACGATAATCTCAAGCCTCAAGTTCTTCGACGAGAGCCAAGATACCGACCTCGACTGCCTTAAAAAATTCCGGTGCGTGGGTTCTTGCAACGGATGGCTAGCTTTCTTGGACGACTATGGCGGCCCTTTAATCCTAAACCCTTTCTCCAAATCCCAAATCTACGTCCCTCCGAAGAAAACCCTCCCACGCCTATCAAGAGCCACGAAGATTCTCAAAATAGTTGTATCTTCCCACGCAGCCGTAGCGATGTATAATCTCGGCCAAGCCAACATCGCCTTCTTCAAGCATGGGGATAAAGAGTGGACCGATCTTGACGGCCAGGGGGAGGAGTATTACGATGTCGTCTGCTGCCAAGGGACCCACGCGTTCTTAGCCTTGGGCCCTGGACCCACGGTCGAATCATGGGATTTAAGCGAAGCTATTCCGAAGAAGACGATGATAATTCAAAATTGTTGCCCTAGAAAGCTTCTGCTGGACCGCCTTATTTTCCCGGCTGATCTGTATTCCACGAATTGGTACTTGGCTGTGTCGCCGCTAGGGCAGATGTTTATGATCGTGAGGTACATTGGCGAATTCGTGAGGTACAACGGGGAGGTGGTGTGCGAGGGTGGGGGAGAGACGCTCACGGAGATTTGCCCTTACAAGACGGTCGATTTCCGTGTGTTTAGGCTCGACGATGATCGGAGGGAGTGGTTGGATGTGGAGACTCTGAATGATTTCTCTCTGTTCTTGGGAGTCAATCAATCCATGATGGTGTCGTGTGGGGAGTGGAAGAAGAACGCAATTTATTTCACAGATGATTATTGGGAGAGAATCGATGAAGATTACTCATACGGAGGCCACGATTTGGGGGTTTTCACCATGGAGGATCGCAGCATTGAGCTTCTTGTTGATATTGATGATTATGAGCAGCAGAAGATTGATCCACCACCCTTTTGGATAGGAACAAATTAATAGGATAATTTTAGGGTCAAATTAATATGATAATTTTAGGGTCTATGTGGGAATATGATTTTGTATTCGTATATATTAATATCAGTTTTGGAATCGGAATTAAGATAACTTTTGTATATGAACTGTATTTTTTTAGTACTGAAAGTGTTTGACGAAATGTTGGTAAGGAATTTATCTTCTATTTCTTCTGTTCTTTTATTCTGAGATAATAAGGTTTGATTAATTCTTAAATGGTGTTTTAATTATAACTTGTATGTGTATTCATGCAAAAAAGAGTTCTCAAAATATAATTTTATTATGTGATCCGAACAAATAAAAATGTTCGCACCTAGATACTAGTTCCTAACCTAGAGATTATAATTTACATTTTTGAAACTATAATGAAAATACAAAAATACTGGGTGGATTCATCATCGCCACCTATAATTAATTTTTTCTAAAATGAAATTAATTAATTAGTGATGCAGCTGGACTTTCCATGGGCGCCTATTTCTTAATCCCCTGTATCATTCCACCAACATATGGAACTCCAGTCTTCTTCACCCAGTCATCATAAACAAACACCTTCTCAGGAGTCCATTGCAGGGCAAGCTCCGCAGTCATATGCTTCTCAATCCCCTTCCACGTGACCCGTTTCGATGTATCCGCCCCGAGTCCGCGGTTATCCCACTCTGCGTAGTAAAGCGTATCGAGGGCAAATGTACCAGACCAGGGAAAGAACCCGGCCGGCTGGATGAAGCCTTCGATGTTGCACTGCATGATGATGGTCCTGGAGTAGGTCTTCCAGGGGCGGCCGAGGTAGGCCTCGAACGGTGGCTTAGCGTCGAGGAACTGCTGCTCGGCGGTGATGTTGCAGTTCTGGAGGACGAGGACGCCGTCGGATTTGATGTCGTCGCGGCCTTGGGCGGTCACCATGCAGGCTTGCTTGGGGAGGGGCTTGCGGACGACGATCTCCGAGTTTTGAATGATGGCCTTGGCGTCGCCGAAGATGAAGTCGATGGTGCCGGTGATGCGGCAATTGCTGTACAGTTGCCGGTAGCTGTGGGAGTAGAGGGTGTCTTGGAAGCCCTCGATGTGGCAGTTGTAGAATACGCCGCGGTCACCATTGATTCGGAGGGCCACGGCTTGGCTGAGCGCCACTGTGTTCTCGATCTTGATGTCCTTCGCCATGAACCCTTCGCCGGTCACTCCTATTTAACATTCTCATGCATGGTTAAAAAAGACCTCAAAAAAAAGAAGAAGAAGAAGCCAGGTTTAGGAATTGTTGGAAAATAAAAGCTTTAGGATTTTTCGGCGAATAGAATTGCAAGTTATAGAAAGAAAGAAGGGTAGTAACATCATGTTTATCGACAAAGTAATAGAGTAAGGATTTGAGGGGGGGGGCAAATTAATCTATCTTGTGGTTAAAATATACATAAAGGCTTTTTATGTAACATTAATTATTAAAAAAAAAGATAATTTTTAATAAAACAAAGACGAGTAAATAAGAGAGGAGAGGAAACTAACTGAGAGTTCCCGAGGCGAAGGTTTGAACACCGCCGGCGTAGCTCTTGGAACCAGTGATGATGGTCTTCAACGGCCCCTCTCCGATGAGGACGACATTATCAACACCCTTGTTAATCAAGACATACTCCTTGTACACTCCGGCCTTGACAAGAATCACGAATGGCTTCACATTCTTCTTAGGCACCGCATCCACGGCCGATTGGATGGTCTTGTACTGGCCGCTGCCGTCTAGTGCCACAACAGCGTCCGGCTTCGCTGGCGGCGGTCCGGCGGCCATCAGCTTCCTCATGTGACTGTCGACGAAATCTGGAACGGAGTCGCTCGCATCTCCGAGGAGCTGTCGTTGGGCGCCACCGAAGAGTTTGCTCGCCATTCCCACCAAGTCAACCTGCCCTAGAAGCTTCTGGAGACTCGTCACCATTGCAAGAGCGTTACTCAACAACTCGCCGGTAGTCGTCAGCATCTCCGCCACCTTCTTCCCGGTGTCGCCTGCCGCCGATCACACCGCTCATTTGTTATCACAATATATGGTTTCTAATATTTAAAATAAAATTATTCCATACATTTTAATTAAATTGTTATGTTAGTCTAAATTAAATTATTATATATACCTGGGGTTTGTGCGAAGGCATCAATGCAAGTGTCCTTATGAGCAATGGTTGCACTGAGCCAATTGCGGAGATCGGCAATGTTGTTATTGATTTTGCCCGATTCGACGGAATCGACTTTGGCGAAGGACCTTTTGAGATCCTCAATGGACCTGGTGAGCACCTCCTGGCACACGTCCAAGGCCCCTTGGGTCATCTTGTCCGACTGCAGTTTCTTGAACGTGGCCGACTTTTTGATCGATTTCTCCACCTCCGCGGAGGCCGCGGTGAACGCCTGCTTGATGAGTTCCTTAGGGTTTGCGCTGCTGGCATTTGCGAGTGTCTTCTCGCAGGTCTCCTTGAAGCTCGTCTCCGCGCAGAACTTCGAAACCTCTTCCCCTCCGCCTCCGCCCTTCCCCTCTCCCGCTGCGGCTTCCGCCTTTGCGTCGCCCTCGCTGGCTGCGGCTTCGGCCTTTGGCTCCCCCTTTCCGGCTGCTGCTTCGGCCTTTGGCGCGCCCTCTCCGGCTGCGGCTTCGGCTTTTGACTCGCCGGCTGCTGCTTCGCCCTTTGGTTCTCCGGCTGCGGCTTCGGCCGGTTGGGCTTCGTCGGCGGCGTGGACGGAAGCCATGCACGCCACGAGGAGGACGGCGGCCAGCGCGGCGGCCACCGTTAGCTTATTCTTTCTAACGGCCATTATTTACAGTGTGTCCCTTTATTGTATTTATTTATTTAATTTATTGTTGAGCCATTAGGTGTATTTTATAGTTTTGTGTTTGCTTCTAAAATTGGAAAGGGGGAGGCCTAGACTGAAGGAAGGCTGTTCAAAGTTGTGGGGTGAAGAGCCGTGCATGGAAATTTAATAACGTGGTGAATTTTTTTTTACCACATTCTTTTTATAGATGGTTATAGAGAAATAGGGGCAGGGATTAGATCTCTTAGCTTTAAAATCCTTATTCCTATGATGCATGGACAAAATCGTTTTGGGCAATTTTAAATTGAGTTTTTTAAAAAACAATAAAATTAGAGAAATTAAATTATATCAAAACTACCCAAAACGGCATAATTTTACTTAGGATTTAGGGCAGAGGGACTTTGGTATACATACCACACTTATATTCTCTTCTATATACTACACCTTAAGGGTATTAATATGTGACGTTTATCATTACAAAAAGTGGACCACATTTACTTCATATCAATAATGTTTATGTTGTGGTATATATAAATACATACAAATATCGTACACCCAAACTTTCATGTGTTTAGGGACATGGCATTCAATCCTAGAAATGGGATATTGAATATTATTCTAAAATAGTGGTATTTAGCTATTCATTAAATTTACAAAATTACTACTCGTCACGTCGAATCAAATGACGCTTATACCCTTCTTTCCTTTCACTTTACTCCGTCCACACTCCTAGCTTTCTTTTAGTTTAATTGAATTATTGAATCTGAATACTTGGGTATGATGTTTATTCTTATTTCACAGCCATTCCTTCGCAGCTACGTGTGTGTGAAAGTAATATACTTCTTCCATTCCGTAAGGGCCGATCTTGAGCATTGCCGGGTGCGCGACCGCTTATGAATTTGAATTTTTTGGGGCTTCCAAAAATTTCAATATAGTGTAAAACATATTTAACATGAATCGAACCATAAATCTTGATCTTTGGTGATCATAAATTAAATCATCTATTTTGGATCTCATGTCCCACAACAAGAGTATTTATAAAGACCTAAACGTTTATAATTATGGGACAACAATGATACATGAAATCTAATACGAGGATTGCTTCCATAAATTAGACATGCAACACATTGACATTCCACCAAATTGCAATGATATTTGCTGTAAAAAGGAATTCTTCAAAATTGATGGGCACTCATTTGTGTTTTTATTCAATGAATGTCGAAAAACTGCCACAGACGAAATTTCCATGAAGTTTGCGATTCCACACTTCTCTCTTGTTGATAATGACACGAGTTTTACATCATATTTCACCACAAAATGATTTTCTAGTATTATGGTTTTCAATATAAAATTTAGTCACAAAATCTCTATATAATCTTCACATATCAGAAGTACATTGATATTTAGTTACTTTTTTAAGGGAATTATTTACTTTTAAATTTAACTGTGTAAGTAGTTTTTTAGTTATATTTTAAAATTGTAACCAAAAATGCTTGGAATGAGTACAATGGATCAATGCTGATACTGAAATATAATCATCAACTAATATAAAAAATCTACAATCAACAATCACTATTTTAATCTTTAGGTGCATATAAATTTTATACGAATTCTAATTTACCATTACTATATATGTATCCCTCTGCTGCATTATTATATTGTAATATGCTATTTCTCATTAATATATAAGCAGCCACACACAACTTGGGAAATGTTGTCGTGTGGGGCTGGTTATTGTAAAAGGGGTATCATTTAATAATTTCCCTTACTTTACTAGAGTTTGGTAATTTAATATCCTTTATTTTATGTTTTTAAAGTATAGAGCCAAGATCATAATTAATGATACAAATCTTTTATAAGGAAATTAGATATTATCCCACATCGGAGAATTAATGAAGGTCATCATTAATTTCACCTATAAATAGATAGACTTTTTTTATTGTTTAAGATGTTCATCTAAATATTAATCTTTGGGTCCAGGAATATATTCCGGATGCCCGAATGATAGTAGGGCTATTTTTCTATATATAGTCCTATTTTTCTTGTAACCTTTATCTCGAAAATCATACCGCATAATCCTGGCTTGGTAGCGCCCCCGGGACGTAGTCGTGAGACGAACCTGGGTAAACAACTATCGTGTTCTTTTCGGCATTTATTCTTATCTCGTATATTCCACGTTTTGTTCTAAAATTGGTATCAAGAGCCCTAGGTCGAAGGGAGAAGATACGATGGTTGAAGGAAAAGTGCATGTGGAGAAGTTCGATGGAGCAGTTATGGGTTATGGAGGATCCAGATTGAGGATTACCTCTAGGGTAAACATATGCATCTATGGTAAACATCTGTATCAACCCCTAGGCAACAAACCAGAAAATATGAAGGAGGATGAGTGGAAGCTATTGGACAGAAAGGCGATGAGCTTGATTCGCTTGTTGCTGTCTAGGAAAGTCTCTCATCATACCGAGAAATCCAAGAGCACGAAGAAGATTCTTAAGATTTTATCGGATATGTATCAGAAGCCATCTGCGGCGAACAAGGTTCATTTGATGAGGCGTCTTTTCAATCAAAGTCGAAGTCAAACTGTGGTAGATCAAAGTCCGAAGGAGGAAAGATAAAATCTAAATATGATAAGGATTCGATCAAGTGTTGGAACGCGGACGAGTATGGTCACTACATGAACCAATGTAATGCGCTACCGAAGAAGGAAAAGAGGGACAAGAAAGGCAAGAAGTCTGCAAACGTTGCTGCAAATGATATTTGAGATGTGTTGGTCCTAAGCATGAAAAGTCTGGTGGAACAGTGGGTGCTAGACTCTGGAGCATCGTTCCATTCGTGTGGTAACTCTAATATAATGGAAGGTTACACTTCTAGTAATTTTGGACAGGTTTACCTTGCAGACGACAAAGCCTTGAAGATCGTGGGAAAAGTAGACGTTCCCATCTCTACTTCAAGCGGATCCACGATGCGGCTGAAAGGAGTCAGAAACACTCCCAGTTTGAAGAGAATCTACTGTCAATTGGACAGCTTGATGATGAGGGGTATGAGATGTATTTTGACCACAGAAGGTGGAAGATCAAGAAGGAAGCTATGGTAGTAGCTCGTGGAAGGCTTCCTACTTGTACATCGGTCTTGAGAGCTCACCGGCATTACATCAGGTTGTTTGCGGTAAAATTCAACGAGTGCTACAATCTCGTAAGTGGAACATACTGAAGCAGGCATAGTAGCGAAGGCGCCTACAACTGGAAAAACAGTGCGATGATAACAAAACCAAATTTGCACTTGATCATGGGTGGGAAATCATCAAAGATCTTCCAGCCTTTCGTTCCCAGTTTGATTACGACGATATTGCAATGAAGACAAGAACATCTGAATCGAGTGCGAACAACACATCATCTACACAAAACGTGGGTGTTAATTTAGATTTAAATGAAGAAACACGTCCGATCAAATAGAAGGCTGTAAAGAGAAAGGTGGAGAAAAAAGGTGTAGCTTCCAAAGATCGAAGGATCAAGTTTGAATTTCTAACGGAAAATTTTGAGAAATTAAGACAATCGTGGACGGTTTGAAGGTCCGTTAGAGATACCGAGTTGGGGCTCAAGATTACTGCTGAGCGAAGGAAGCAGACTATTGAGCCAATGAAGCTATTCAAAATCCTAAGAAAATACACAAGCAACATGACACCCGAACAACTTATTTTTCATAACAAACAAATGCGAAAGAAATTAAGAGTTGAATTTATTTCCCTAAGTCAATTTCAAAATTTTAATGTAATCTTTATATTTTCTTGTAATGTTATAATTTCAATTTATTTAATGTCATCTTTGTAATTTCTTTTAATGTTGTAATTTAATTTATTAATGTAATCTTTGTATTTTTTTTATTGTTGTAATTTAACTCTATTAAATTTAATCTTTATGTAGCAAACTAGTCGTTGGAAACTTATATATAGAAGTGAATGGTTCGATATTTCTCACTTTCTCAAACTTAACAAATCCTTATATATGGGTCAATATTCTTCAAGTAGCTCTAGTTCTAGCTTATCTAGTTACAACGAAGATGGGTTGAATAATGCGGAGATTGATTTGTGTGAAGCAATTCTTCATCACAGTCAACCTTTAATGAAGAATATGAAAGAAGGTCTCTCCAGGCGAGGCGCTAAAGGCGAAGGTACATTGAAAGGAATTATGAAGACGAACACGAGAGGCTTTTCAATGATTATGTATTGAAGGATAATTGAGGGTTAGGAATGATACCTTCCTCCTTCGTATGTTGTCGAGGCTTTGATTGTTGCTCCTGTGTTAGATCTTCTGATCTGTGTCCCGGCCTTTTTCTTCCTCTGGGTGGTCAGAGAACTGGAGAAAATAAAATTTATCGTCTCTCTCTCTTACACGCTGCGTGCGTGAGTTATGTGTGTGTAATTTATTTCTGAACAGAATACTAATATATATAGACTTCAAAAGCCAATATAATATTAATATATTTGAAGCCCATTAATTTAATTATATTCCTAATGGGCTTCAACATAATTAGCCCATAATATAATTAATTAATTTACAAGGCTACTAATATTTATCAATTAATTGGCCCGACCAATTAATTCCGGATAAATAATATTATTAAATAATGTAAAAATACATTAATCAATTAATAATGATTTCGAGAGACAATAAATTACTAGGCAACTAATTGGGCCGAGATCGGGGGATCCAATACAAGAAATAAAGGTTTGGGCCTCAAATTAATTAATTATCCATGCTCGACCTGAGCAAAATTAATTAATAAACACGGATTCATTCCACTAGAGAATCCGTGATGACTTACCCCTTTATCCCAAATTGAGCAAGGGTTTGTATTTTAGACTTAATCGATCTCCGTATTTAAAATAGAAATATCCGTTAATTAATTAAGCTCATTGATAGCTTAAATTAATTAACATCTTATATTCCCGAGTAGTACCACTCGACCTTATTAACACACCCGAACTTAATCAACGAGGTCGGGTTTAGTGTGTTAATCCTTTCGAGTTCCTCGGGGGGATATTATCAACCCATTTTCTTGGGATACGGTTGCAAGATACAAACAACCGGCTGAGCCACAAATAACTACTAACACCCAAGATACGTAGATCCGGTCGCGATGACGTTCACCATAGTAGGTCAAAGTGATAGATAGCCAAATGCACTCGGTGAAGTCTTACCAAGCTTAAGACCGGCTAAGTCACCGAGATCTTGGTTCTCCACTAAAGTCGCTTAGGAAAACACATCTCACTCGTGATCCGTCAATACACCACCTTAAGTGTACCAAGTAAAGACAAGCAAACTAAGACAAGCCACTTCTTATCTAAATCTGCGGCTTAAACCGACAACTTATCCTTAAGTTGTCTCGGTCGTGATAACTGTTTATATCTTGTCAGTTCAACCAATTTGTGTTGTCTTCTGTGATACCCGACACACCACACAAATCTAACTTTTATACAAGATAAAGGATAACATGTGCAAAAATATATATATTTATCAGATAGGAGAATAAAATAGTGGTAGGGACAAAACACATTCTATACAAGCATAAAATTTGCTTCCAGTATACAAAATCCCAACATATGTCACCGAGGTCCCGGTGTATTCTAACAACATATTGCATCGCCTATTCCAATTGTGGAGATATTTATTCATCCAAATTGTGAGTACCTTTGGGAATCATTCGCCATATTTCCAACGGAGGAATGATGCGATATATCGTAGAGGCTTGTCACCTCTACAAAAATGCATCGCGACTATTCGTCAATTGGCCTATGGTGTACCCGCCAATGATCTTGACAAGTATCTCCGAATGGGGGAATCAATTGCAATCAAATATTTTTTAAAATTACGTAAAAATGTGGTAGAAATGCAGGGTAATCAATACTTGAGAGGTCCAATGACGGTGACGTCTTACTTAAATGCACAATGATAGACATGGATTCTCAGGAATGTTGGGAAGTCTTGATTTTATGCACTGAGAATGAAAAAATTGTCCGGTTGCGTGGAAATATCAATTTACGAGAAAGATGATGAACCTGTACAATTCGTTCAAAGTTCAAATCCATAATTTCGAAATATAATCCAAAGAAACTCCAAATTATGTAACAACGACGTGTTTTACCAACTTCGACACAACTTTATTGAACATATATGAACTTTCTACAACAACAATTTAAACGATTAATATTTCCATGTAATAGATCATTTTTTTTATTTTATGTGTTGTATTATTTAATTTTCAATGTTATTGCAAGTTTCATAAGTTGTAGTTTTTTTATTTTTGTACTATTTATGTTTTAATGAATTTATCGAACTAATTAGTATTTAAATTTCTATAATTTTGTAATTATTAATTTACTTGTTGAGAAATAATATTATTGCTACATATTTCTTTTGTTATTAAAAATATAATGTTTAAAATATTAAAATAGTGAGACCTAATAAATTAGAATTTGTAGATATGGATGGATGAAAGAATGTAGTTTGTGTTTAAGAAAAAAATAATGTGGATGAGATAGAAATTAATGGATGATATATATATATAAGATGAGATTTGGATGCACCAACTTGCTGACATATTTATTTATTTATTTACCAAAATATTGATCTACCTTGAGGAGTTATTGAGACATCTATGTTCAGGTGTTTTACTTGTTTCTGTAGGTAGTTGGAGTCTTGTATATACTAGTCCAGATTTTTAGGATTTTGTTTATAACTTAAAGTCCTCCATCTTGTTCTTTAATTCTTAACATTGTGTTGATAAGTTTCAATTCATTTCCTATTAAAATTTAAAGAATTCCATTTAATTGAAGAAAAGAAAATTATATTATATTGCAAATTTTAATCATGTTTGTTAATTTAACAATCTTAGCTTTGAAAAGCTCCTAAACTTTTCTCTACAATCCAAGTTAGCTGGAAACAGAGCTGCTCAGCCCGTCCACGTTTCGCCTTCCTATTGGCTGGCCATTGTAACCGCGTCCACACCCGAACCTTCACGCGCAATCAAATCTCACCGTCCCCCTCACGTGAACTTCATTAGATCGCAGCCGTCTCATCCGCCGCCGCCCAAGTCACGCCACGTGTCCAATTTCCACGTGTCCTGACTTCCACGGTCCACCATTTTTAAAATCTTATCTTTCTCCTCGACGCCTTTACACTGAACCCAACTTCTATAAATTCAAATCCGCCATCGCCATTTTCTCTAATCTCTATATCTATAAAATTCCTCTTCAACTATTTCATTCTCAAACTCTGATAATTATTTTGTATTATGGCAATGAGTTTGCCTCACCAGATTGGATCAATTTCCGGCGCGCCGTTGGCAGGGGATTCCGGTGGCCTATACGGTGAAGCGCCGTCTTCTGCTACAGTCAGTGCGGTGTGGAGATCTCCCGCCGCCTCTAACTTGCGCGTCTCCGTGCAGAAAACCCTGGAGTCCGACCGCGTTTCTCCGTCTCCGCCGCTCAGTCCCCGCCTAGGCGGAGTACGGCCGGACCTGTCAGTGGCAGCTCACGCGCTAATGTCGCCGAGTTCTGCTTCCGTGGAAGTGGCGGAGGATCGGGAGTACGTTGCTGGAGGAACCGCACAGGCGAAGGATCGGAAAGGTGTGCCGGTGTTCGTGATGATGCCGCTCGACAGTGTGACGTGGAACCACACAGTGAATCGAAAGAAGGCGATGAACGCTAGTCTTCAGGCGTTGAAGAGCGCCGGCGTTGAGGGGATTATGATGGATGTGTGGTGGGGGGTTGGTGGAGGGGGAGAAACCTGGGGAGTATAACTGGGGCGGTTATTTGGAGCTCCTTGAGATGGCGAAGAAGCACGGCCTTAAGGTCCAGGCTGTCATGTCGTTCCATCAGTGCGGCGGAAACGTCGGCGATTCGTGCACGTAAGTAATTTCTTCTCTTTTTCAAATTGTGTTTTAATTTGATAATGAACGGAAAAATAAATAGGATTTGAATTTCAAATTATTAGTGTGAAAAAAATTGAAGACGATCTGAAATTAATGGTGTTTTGATTTTTCCGATTTGCTGGTTTAATTATATCATTAGGTTTTCGGTTTCAATTATGATTGTGAAACATGGAAGACGATTTACAATTAATGCTATGTGTATTCGAAGTTAAGATGCATCTATCATTCAGTGTAGATCACTCTTCCATACAAACATGAAAGTTTTCCAAATTCAACTCCATTGAACTGTAGCTTTTGGGATGGTGTGTGGATTGTGTTGGTTTGGGCGCTTTTCACGTGGGCGGTGGATTAGTTGAGATTTATAAAAGCACATTTTGCTATTCCTAGGATCCGGTGTTGTCAATTTGTTTAATCAATCTCCAATTATTGAATCTCAAGTTAAAGCTTAACAAGGATATTTTGCTATTATTAGAATATGGTGTGGTGAGTTGAACCAGTAATCTACTGATGTTTCTTCCAAAACTCATTTTCTTTTCTTTTCTTGCATGATATAAATTGTTACTTTTTTTCGTTTTCAAATAGATAAATCTAGATCTTATTACCATAAGCTCCAGTCCCAAAGACTCTATGTGCCTTACTTTGGGGTATTACTGCTTAATGTTAAAAACCCATTTTTGATTCTAAAAAAGGACTGGTTATGCTAATTTTTAATGTTAAATACATCTTGAGAATGAATAGTTCATGATTCTGGCTTCTATATGGTGATATTTGTGAATTCGTGATGCATCATCTCCTCATCCCTGATAAGACATTGTGGTGGTGTGTTCAAAGTGTTGAATCATTTGTTGCTCTGATTCAGGATTCCTCTGCCCAAGTGGGTTGTGGAGGAAATTGAAAAGGACCCTGATCTTGCTTATACGGATCAATGGGGTAGGCGGAATTATGAATACTTATCCCTTGGTTGTGACACTCTACCTGTGCTCAAGGGGAGATCTCCTGTCCAGTGCTATTCCGATTTCATGAGATCTTTTCATGACACCTTTGATCACCTCCTTGGCGACACCATTGTGGTATGTTCTTGAAAACTTATTATGTACCAACTTCCTTCTTGCGAATGTTCCTCCTTGTGATTTGTTGCTGAAAATACCGAATTTGGTTCAGGAAATTCAAGTCGGAATGGGTCCAGCAGGCGAGCTTCGCTATCCATCTTATCCTGAGGCAAACGGGACATGGAAATTCCCCGGCATTGGAGCTTTCCAGTGCTATGACAAGGTGCTTTGTTTTTATTGAATGCTAACCTGTAACTATCTTTATTTTTCGAAGTAGCTAAACGTTTTTGATTTTTGTCCTTTTGCAGTACATGCTTAGCAGCTTGAAAGCAGCAGCCGAGGGGATCGGGAAACCTGATTGGGGCCACACCGGCCCGACCGATGCTGGTCAGTACAACAACTGGCCGGAAGACACCAACTTCTTCAAGAAAGAAGGCGGCGGTTGGGATGCTCCCTACGGCGAGTTCTTCCTCTCTTGGTACTCCGAGTTGTTACTCGCCCACGGCGAGAGAATTGTACAATCAGCTAAGAACATCTTTGAGAACAAGGGAGTCAAGATCTCAGTCAAGGTTGCCGGCATCCACTGGCACTACGGCACCCGGTCCCATGCCCCGGAGCTCACCGCAGGGTACTACAACACCCGTTTCCACGACGGCTACCTCCCCATCGCCCAAATGCTGGCCCGCTATGGTGCCGTCTTCAACTTCACCTGCATCGAGATGAAGGACCACGAGCAGCCTCAGGACGCCCAGTGTGCACCCGAGAAGCTGGTGAGGCAGGTCGCCCTCGCCACCCAGCAGGCTCAGGTGCCGCTCGCTGGGGAGAATGCTCTCCCAAGGTATGACGAGTCTGCGCACGAGCAGATCTTGCAGGCAGCGGCTTTGAACGTTGATGGGCAGTCGGGCGAGCGGGAGATGTGTGCGTTCACGTATCTGAGGATGAACCCGGAGCTGTTCCAGCCGGAGAACTGGAGGCGGTTCGTGGGGTTTGTGAAGAAGATGAGAGAAGGGAAGGATGTGGAGAAGTGTTGGGAGGAAGTGGAGCGTGAAGCAGAGCATTTTGTGCATGTTTCTCAGCCTCTGGTGCAGGAAGCAGCCGTTGCTCTTATGCATTAGTCCCAACTGCTGTTTGTTGTGTATTAACTCAGACATCCTTTCGGTTATATATTATATGTATAATGGCTGATGTGTTGGCAGGAAGCAAAATAATACGTAGAAATTCGAGAAATTTAATGGTAGGTGACTTTGGTTTTTTGCACACCCAAATATACATCATGATACGAATGGCTTTTGAAAGTCATTACATATGTAAATATGAATAATAAATATCCTTAATTACATTAACTATTACAAATATTTCTATAAATATTACTGTTGCAGTTTTTTCTTTTCCTAGACATAGGGTTGTTCGTGGGCGAGATTATAAGTGTGAAATACGCTCTTCTAATTATATAGGTGGGTTAATTAAATTACTAATGGTGAAAATTGTCGACGAATTCTAGTAATGGTTTGATAGGTGGTTGTGAGTAGGTTTGCGGGTTTTGTCAAACAAATGAACTAATTACAAGTACTTCTTCAAAGCACAAGGAAATTCCA
Organism: Lavandula angustifolia; assembly: GCA_028984105.1. NCBI lineage: Eukaryota > Viridiplantae > Streptophyta > Magnoliopsida > Lamiales > Lamiaceae > Lavandula > Lavandula angustifolia. The sequence goes on along the minus strand of CM054802.1, from coordinate 10,105,908 downwards.
AATCTAGTCATGATTAATTGTTGAAAGAAAATGATTTACAAGTTGCTATAAAAAAAATAAAAAATTAAAAAAAAATTGCAGATTGTATGAGCTTTTGAAGTAATAGTATTTTTGAAAATATTGTAATTAACTTTTATACCATTAAGTTATGTTGAATTTCGTGATCTTATGCTTATCAAGTAACATACAACTATGACCTTCCAAAAGGAAAAAAAGAAAAATGTAATATTGATAAACTTTTTATCTTTTCTAAAAATACTTCTAAAAAAGGTAATAGTTCCCGGGACTTATGAACTTCTAAAAAATTAATTCTCAAACTAATACACTTCAAAAAATAATTCCCAATCTAGGAAATATATTTAAAATTGATAAAATTTTATCTTTTCTAAAAATACTTTCCTTTTTCAATAATGATAACAAAAAGAATATCTTATTTCCAAAAATTAATCTATTTTTATTTTCAAAAAAATCCATTTCAAAATATCTATGTATAAAATTTTGAAGTCACATAGTAATTTAAAAAATACACTGTTCTATTTTTCAAGAATATTTTTAAATCTCTATATAAAAAATATTATCTTTACACGTAAAATTTAAATAAAAATATTTATTTAAATATTAGTATCTTACTTTTAAATTTATTTACAAGGTAAATATTTTTAACTTCAGGGAATATGATACATTTATTTTAAAAATGTTTAAAGTATAAAGAAATATTTTTAATTTAGAGATATTTTTAAATAGAAAAAGTTGTTGTGTTTACTATATAATATCAATAATTTTACTGCATAGACACTTTTAAATATAAAAATCATTTTTAACAAAAATATAAATTTGTATATAGATATTTCTATTTAATATATATATATATATATATATATATATATATTTAATACATTTATTTTAAAAATGTTTAAAGTATAAATTCATTTTTTAATTTAGAGATATTTTTAAATAGAAAAAGTTATTATGTTTACTATGTAATATCAATAATTTTACTGCATAGACATTATTAACAAATATATATATATATATATATATTTTTTTTTTTTAATTTAGAGATATTTTAATATTTTCATTTTGTAGACTATCTTGAATTTTCACCAAGAATTGTGTTTTACAGATAGGATCGAGCCCAACACGTGCTTCTTCGGTTCGATTGTTCAACAGAATCGGATAGTAGAATCCATCAATTATTCTGCCTATGAAAGATCCGTGGCATTTAATAATGTTTGATGATAACATTTTCTACTACATCAATGTAATTTTTGCACATGTATCTTAAAGGAAAAT